>JARJEA010006174.1:0-10516 GCA_030264595.1 Oligota sp. GC000189
ATCTAGCGAGTGACCAAAAATTCGCTGACATTCTTTGGGAATTTATAACTCCTCTCCCCAGTGTGTACTCGCCATACATGATAGCTATCATATATTATTCAGAGATTCCTTTTAGAAGCACACAAGTTTTCGTGAATAATATACTGGAATCGGGCACGAGATTTGAGATTTTGTGGGCACATTAGAAAAAAGAAAACAGACGCATGAAAAACTTTGATATTGTTATAGGAACTAAATCAAACTGAATTGTTTTTGCCAACATTTTTCTGGTTTGTGACTTTTTTATAACTATATGCAGAGTCCCTTTAGCGTTTTTTTTTACGATTTTGTGTATCTCATGTTTAGGGAGTTTCGGTTTTGCGGTTCGTCGAAAACAGTCTGGGTAAACGAAGGAAGGTCACTTAGGTCCCTGGGGCGGCGACGACAAGACATGTGAACTAGTCCGGAGAGTTGACCGCACCACTTTCAACAATTGAGATTCTACTCTTCTTCTCTTCGTATCGATCTTCTTCATCGGCGATTCTCCGCCAGCTTAGAAGAAGTAACTTGAAACCCGTCGGAAAACACCGACAAAAGAAATAAATGATTCCTTCGAGTTGGTTAATTTCTTAGATTAAAGGTTTTTCCTAAAGTTGCAACAGTAATGTAATTAAACATTTTCCTTTATTCCTTTCGTTCGCTCTTTTAGCTGAAAATGTTTCAGCCCTTTAACGAAGTTGAAATGAATTTTTCATTTCGCATTTTGTAAAGGATTTACCGCAGCATACTTGTTTCCGATTGACTTACCTGACATTGTGTACAGTCTGTTCACTTGAATCTACGTCAAATACTTATCGGATGCATTCAATATAGCATGAAGGAAGCACTTCTTCAACCGCTTGACCGAACCATGTTAAATAATAGCGACCATTTCACTTCCGGACGTTACAAATTCGCGTTATTCATCTTCACATTATCGTAAGTCAGTGAGTCCCTTATTTCTTATTTGTATCGAATGAACAGGAGTTCGTAGCGAAGACCGGATTCGTTCTTTTATGGTCCAGAATGGTGTTTAAAAAGTAGCTCTTAATAGATTAAGAATTCAGTGAGATTTATATGGCAGTCAACTCTCGCTAGTCGTCCATGATATATTCCACTAATGCACGGTATAGTGATAAAGATCTCTCCTGAGCTTTCTTAGCATAATGTAATAACCCAAAACAAGTAAACTAACAAGAGGCATACTCGGGATTTATGTCTTGAATTATATTTGTCCCAAGATTACATTAACATTATCTGCCTCGAGTTGTATACATGCACTTGCTTCGGGGAAAAGGAATTCGACGAATATATTAGCGACGCAAGTTGTGTATGTACAAAATCCACCCCCATCGAATAGTTGTTGCGGTCCTTATCTTGCCTACCGCCAAGATGCATCACTTTAATGTCCCCGTACACTTTTACGACAAAAATTTGCCTTTTAAAAGTTGCCACTCTAAGGGTTTAATTATGCAGCGCATGAATAGAACCCATTTATAATAATATTTTTATTTTCTTATATAAAAAAGGGCTCAAAGTAACATCGCTGTAATATTCTCTAAGTTTTAATGCCAAATTATATGTATAAATTCTATTTTTAACATACCTTATATTATTATTTACACTATTAACGCAACAACTTCACTATATATTTTTTATGTATATCACTACAAGAGCTTTGGTATCATTATTATTGTATAATGATTGCTTTTGTGTACCAAAAGTGTCTTTTAAAATACGTACAATGGTTGTAAATTAGTTATTAAGTTTATAGTAGGTATATGTGCAAGCAGCTAATTCAAAATAATTACTTTGTGTCCTAATTAATCGGTAAGACTGAATATGTGGTGTATATTCAGAATATGTCATCCTATTGTGTTCTGTATATGCGCCTATAAATTGTATTTCGATCTATTATTTAAATAACAACTATTGTATAATGTTTACGTAGCTTTACAAAATTATTTACATTTATTGGAAAACTATTGTTATTAATGAATATACGAGTTTTATATGGTTTCGCACGGTGTGGTGCGCCTAAAACGAATTGCTCTTTAATACTTGTAAATAAATAAATAAATAAATAAATAATCACTTGAGTTTATTTTTTATTTTTTAATATCATTAGTACCCTGTGTTTTATTAATGTTTCTTGATTTTTAACGTAACGCGAGCTGATGATTTAATCATTTAGGGACGCTTACATAATTTATTGTTGTTAGAGTACAATCGGTTCGCCAACGTAACCCTCGTCGGGACTTTCGGTAATTTCATTTCGCGGTTCGTTTGGAGCCGGTTCAGTCTTATTAAGCGGTTGCTTATTCGTTTCAGAGCTTTCGGTCTGCGCGCCGACGCACCGTTTAGTGGCGACATTCGCAGATGGCAATTCGTCATCAGGCCAAACAGGGGCGCAGTTGGTGTTCTTGTAGCCTTCTGGAGGCGAAGGAATTATGTTAATTTCCGTGGTCGGTCTGGCCGGCAGACCGTCTGCAGTATATCGAATATCGGAACAATAATGTTCATAGGGAGCCGGCTGGGCGCTGCGTGATAGAAACTCCGCTTCTCTCGAGTACCTACTATGCGGATTAGCCGCCGATTGTCGTTTGGCAGCACGATTATAAGGCAACGTTCTGTAAAAATTTTCGGTGCCGTTCGGCGGTACATTGGCATGTAGTTTGGGTAATCCGTAATCCGCAGGGTACCCTTCCGAATCCAGCGAACAAGCCGCATCCCAACTATGTAAACTATATAATTTCCTGCTACCTTTCATGCAGCTAATTGGGAGCTGAACAAATGTGGCTGGATGATGATGATGATGAGGATGCATCATTTGGTTTATTTGTTCTGATTGTGTGCAATCGCGATGATCGTCTCCGTCGCCGTCGTCGCGACGTCGACTCTCGGTGTCGTTAATGAGATCGGGATTTTGTTCGAGCTGATACCGTCTTAAAGAAATAGGACTGCGGATTTGATTAGCAACTGTCAACGGAGACATTGTCCGTAATACCTCTTTACCTAGTGGCGAACCGTAAAACAGAACGTCTTGTTGACGCTCCGCTTCGTTTACATGTTGTTTTACATCCTCTTGCAATTGTTCCATATTGTCTTCTCTCATTACGGCGCATTTTGTTGCATTTTGTTGATAATGCAACGCGACTTCCTTTGTTTTTTCCCGTTTTTCGATACGTTTCTTGTTTCTTCGACATTTGACGACGCACACAATGATCGTTATTATTACGATTAAAAATAGCGCGGTAATTCCGGCTACGGCTGCCAGGACGTACTCGAACGGAAACGCGACTACGATAACAATCGGATCCTCTTTCATTATTATCCTAATGGTGTAATTAGAGTTAACAGTACCGGCGGGGTTTTCAGCACTACAGATGTAAGTTCCATTATCGTCGGCGTTGGTGTTATAGATGAAGAGTTCGCTGCGTTTGTCATTTTCGCCACCTTCTTCTATAAAATAAAGTAATCTGAGGCCGGGCGTCACGAGGGAATCGTTCTGCAAGAGTTGTCCTTGAAAGTGCCACGATACGCGAGCCTCGGGAAAAGAACGAATGTTACATAACAACGATAAGTTTCTGCCCTCTCCGATTTCCAAATAAAACGATGTGGGTGATACGTCTGGAAGACAGGCCAACTCATCGTGAGGTATCGATTTCACTAAGCGTTTAGCGAGTCTCGGTGGACCGTAGCATGCGGGTTCAACAGACTGAGAAACGCTGTTAGAGTCCAGCCAGATGCGTAGCTCTAGAAGATGGCAGTCGCATTCCCAGGGATTTCCTTGCAACTCGACTCCTCGCAAATTCTCTGGCAGCACTCGTTTTCCACGGATCGTCGTTAATTGATTTCCATCCAAACGCAACCACTCTAAACTATGCAGTCCCTTAAGCGCGTCCACTTCGATTTCTTCCAACTCGCATTCGCTGATTTCCAAAGTGTTGAGAAAGGATAGTCTGGTAAACGACGCTCTTTTAACTATTTTGATGGGATTAGTGTTG
The DNA here is from genome assembly GCA_030264595.1 of Oligota sp. GC000189. Taxonomy (NCBI): domain Eukaryota; kingdom Metazoa; phylum Arthropoda; class Insecta; order Coleoptera; family Staphylinidae; genus Oligota; species Oligota sp. GC000189. Next base: position 4,026 of record JARJEA010006174.1, read on the forward strand.
AGCGTGAGTCTCATTAATGAGGGACAATCCACGAACGCGTCCGTCGGGATCGTCTCTAACAAGTTACCGGACAAATCTAATTCCACGAGGTTGGTTAAGCCCTTAAACGCCCGTTCGTCTATTGTGTGTATGCGACATCGGGCCAGATATATGCGTTGCAAGTTAATTAGGTCCATTTTTAGGAATATCTCCGAGTGCAGTTCGTCCAGTTGATTGCCAGACATATCCAGGACTTGAGTGCCGGCATCCATACCACCTGGAATCGACACTAAACTTTTCTCATTGCACTCAACCGTCTGCTTTCCATTTTTCCATTTGCAAACGCAAGAGCCCGGACACGCTCCGGCGGATCGACAAAGTAATAGGATCGCGAAAAATGCGCACACACTTTTGCCACTCTCCCTCATCCTTTCGCTCTTCTCCTTATTATTGTTATTATTATTACGGTTGTTATATTATTTTTCTTCCGATTCCATTCCACCACTATACTTTGTGAAGCATCCTTTTGGAGTTTCCGTTACTTTCAAGTATCTGCAACAATTGCAAAAGAATCTCAGATCAGATGGTCTATGCAAAAAAAGTGGCTAACACAAAATTAACCTCCTATCTTTTGTTAAATTCTGATAGATGTGAGATGTGTATGTGTGTACCTATAAATAGCTTCGTTCGACTAAATGTATCGATCAAGCGTTTTGTGGACGTGGTTCGATCTACAATTCATGAGACGTACACTGAATATTCGATAGCCTCGTGGGTTCCGGAGGCAAAAACCCAGACGAAAATTGCCCGACCGTAAATTACAAAGTCTAACTGTCCCATTAGGTAAAATAATTAGGTCGCTCGTTAATAATTACAACGAGTTTATTAAGTGAAAAGAAGAGCGAATGCATTAAGCTCCTGCTGCGATATATCAGCGCTTTAAATAATGACTCAGTAGTTCATTACGGAGGATTAAGACTTTCTCTCGAAAGGATTTATTATGAGGATTTCTTTATTTTATCGCGCCTAGCCGCATCTCCGGATATTGATGCGCGATGATCAATAATCACGCGTCACTTAAAGCTGGAAAAAATAGTCTATTAAAAGTGCTCTTCGTCTTCTGTTCGACGATTGCCATGCCATGCATTTATTCAGCAGCACTGACTGTGTGGCTCAGTTCGTCCGTCACAGGAAAAAGTCCAAGTGGAATTGATAAATGATCTCGGAAGCATTAGTCCTATATATACGGGACGTCTTTTGTGTGAGTGTGTATGCGACTAAAACAAAGTTAGCCCTTAGCCGTTTCTTTATTTATTTATACACTAATGGCAATTTCATAATGCGCAACTTTCATTTAACGATTCGTAAAAGTTCTCTGCGCCAGAAAATACTACTTGTTCTCTCTTTATTAAATACTCGACAGAGTGCTCGCTCCGGTTTAAGTATTTAATATCTTCCTTTATTTATTCTCGCATTTTACCCAGTTGTGTGCGATGGCCGAAACGATTTGTAGGCGAACTGTTGAGAAAAAGCTCGCTAGTAATTTAAATCGATTTCACGATAGACGTTTGTAGAATTTATTGCCTGACCAGCGAGTTCGGTTTTCAATATTCACTGATTGAATTATTACCTTTTTTCTTTCGCGCAATGATAGATCAAATCCCATCTAGTTCACAGTGAAATCCCCAAAAAAAGTGAATCCTTGTGGTTTTAATCAGGAAATAATTAAATCCATTGTGCACATTCCTCCAATAGTTCCCACCGATTTTCCCGTTTTTTTTTACAAAAAAACATTTACCATAGATCAAATTCCATTTTAATTGACATATGAATCAACTTATTTTCATTTATTATTATCGTCAATGTGCTTGTTTATAGGATACTCGCAGCTGTGTGTGGGAATTTTACCGGGTTTTGCTTTGCGTGAGGGAGGCTTTGGGCAAAGCTACCTGGAAATAGGAGATTTGTAAGGATTGGAAATATATCATTCCGCAAATACACGTAGGAGATAGAAAATTTTATAAAGAAGTTGATAAATATTTTCTCGTGAATGTGATTTTTCACAAAAAATATACAAATAAGAGAATCGTGGTATCTTTCCAGCAGAAAGCAATAATTGTAGAAATGGGGTGAAATGTTTGCACCCATTCAGCGGCTCTGACAAAATATGATAAAAAAAATCACTCTCATAGCAGCACGGGCGAAACTTAGAGAAGTAAAATATAATATAATAAAAAAGAACGGGCCGACTGATAATAAAACAAAAAACAAACGCTTCTTAGGACTTTTATTGTCGTAATCAAATGTGCGACGCAGTAAAAATCAAGCAGTTAATTAAAGACACAAAACGGCGCGTCCTTATAATAAAGTTTGTATATGGGGTAAGTGTTCCATGTGCTAGTAACTACTTTGCAAAATTGCATAAAAAACATTTTTTTAATATCTTCTATTATTGTGTTAAGTCATAAAGGTGATTTAATCGTATTTAATTATGATCCTCACTATTATCCCCTTTTTGTCGTTCTGTGAGTATAGTAAATTCAAACGGGGTCTGTTGTTAATGTCCCTTTGTACGATTTTCTATGTATTTTGCTTGTCCTAGTTATGTACGAAATGTTCCGAAGGGTTTTATTAAATAAAATTCGCGAGAGCATAAACACACGCATAAAGCTTTTTACCGTGAAAGGGACGAAGGAAAACAAATAGGAAAGGCTAAGAACGTCTAGGGTGGGTTTATTCCAGACGAATTCGCGGGGCGTCTGAAATTACACTGCGTACCAAATTATAGATACAAATATAAAGTATACCTCGAGCAATTTACAGTTCTTCAGAAAATTTCAAATGTAAATAGAAAACTTTTTTTATCGTTTACTTTGAAAGCAAATGTTCAAGGACGTGCACAAAGTGTTTTATATCGAGTTTTCAAAGGGGAAAAGAAAAAGGAGTCGAAACGCAGAATGGAAAAATATCGTCGTGGCCCCTAAATAATTTATCGGTTAATTTTACTTTTGCTACCTCGAGAAATTAGTCTTAATTTGATTTGCGAATTCGTTCATCAAGAAATCGATTCAATTAAAGTAGATTAAAAACTTTTCCTCCCCCTTTGAAAAGATTTTTATTAAGTACGCGAGCGTAAAAGGATGCATCAAAGAGGATTCTTCAAGCGCAGATAAGTCAATTAATGGAATAAAAATTAGTTTCCGGAGTAATTTACTAGCGCTTACTTAGACGCCATAAAATGGATGAAATGCCGATGGTAAAATTTGAGTATACTAGCAACACTTAATCATTAAACCGAGGGGATATATAAAAATTCTTATTTTGAGAGGAATTAAGAAATTTGTCTTAAATGAATTATCCAAGTTATACAATGAAGGAGAAAATTAGATTAGAAAAATAATGGCCTCGGTGAGATAGGGCGCGAAACTTTTCCGCAAAAAAATCTTCATTACAAAAGACACAAGGTTAGCCGAGCGCGCACATACGTATAGGTATATATACCAAGAAGAAAACTTTCCAAATTTATTCTATTTGTAAATCAGGAGGTCTCGAGGGTTCGACGAGTCCACTTGAGAATGCAAACAAGAGGCTTAACTTACTTTTTCTTTTATTTTAAAACCGGCTTCAATTTCGTACAGTTAGGCCTTGAGGGGCTCTGCATATGCGGATGTGTTAGCGATGTTCAAATATAAGGGCAACTCTGTCTTCTGCAATGTACTTATCAATCATACATATCGACTTTATAGAGTTTTCCATAAAAAGCCATATTCTATCTTTGCAGAATGCGTCGATGTTATAAAATTATTTTTTCTACTTCTCGCCATTCATTGATTAAGATCTAAGAAAGAGTGCACTTTAGTGGCATATTCTAGGAGATTAAATTTCCCCTTGGCGATTCAGTTAATAGTTAGTAGTCCATTGTACTCGCGTAACTTTTTCCGCCCAACTTGATTTTGAAAAGTTTCCCTTTTAGTCGCACCATAGATAGAATATGAACGCTTAGTTGGTTCAACTATTTCTCTTGCATTAACTTTGGGGAAAAGGGAATGCAAAAACGGCTTGCATAGAAACTTAATTAAAACCCGGCGACTTCATATGCATTAGGGTTCGTTGCAAAACAGGCCCGGTTCGCGCAGATTGTTTATACATTTAATGCACACTGAGCATTGCCGAAAAAGGTAAATATAATCTTAGCAGACACTTGAAGCAAACACTTTTGGAAGACAGCCCAAGGTTTATTTATACGTAAAATTAACCTTAAAGTAGGGTCAAGTTTTTCACACCCCGCTCAAACTTTTATGCAATACTTAGGGATCTCTAAGCCCATAAAACTCATTTTAGTGGATGGTTATAAAAGTTTCATTTGTATTTTCCATGGCCACGTACACTCCTCTCCCAACACGTTTCTTTTTTTTCTCTCCAGACAGTATTTTCTCTGGCCGACCACCAGTGGAAAAACATAACGCCAGTTCTAATTAGTTAGACACTTTCTTACTGTGTTTCAGCCATCATTTCGAGTGAGTCATAAAAATGAATTTCGGAAAAATTCTTAACGGAAATTACAAAGTTAAATTGCGTTTGTGATGCAATGGTAATTTATGAGGAAACTTTTTTTTTTTGTTATTATTCAGCGGAAAATTGCTCGGTAACTAAAACTTGACTGAAAACGATGTTTGTGCTTCCAGTGAACTAATATAATTTATATTAGTTCCATTAACTCTATCGTGAGCGCAAGAAGCAGAAGGTAGCGAGAAAGTAGATTTTCATGCAAAATGCAAAAGAAGTTTTGTAATCAATGAAGTCGCGCGTTTCGAAAATGAAGCATTGAAATTAGTTTTAATTATTGAGCAAACTAATGCGATTGATTTTTCGTTCGGATGCACAATAACGCGGCTTTTTGCCGATGACATGTTCATTTGCATATTACGCCGAAAACGATATTAAAACAATTTACATGCATTTGGCACGAGACTCAATTTATTCAACAGCGCCACTGATTTATAATGTCTAAACCGCCGGTTTTCATATATATGTGAAATTATTTGAATAAATAGTTATATTGCACAAAACACTAATGGCGTCGTGTCGATTGCGATTCGAGTGGAAAACGCGTTATCCTTAAATTCGGTTCGGGTTTACTGCACTTTCCAAGTATACGAACACACTAAATTTGGACCTTTACTAAAACGCCCATATATCATTTGCTATTACTAATAGTCCAGGACCACGCCCGGGATAATTTAACCCTTCTAGCTGCCGAAATGTACAGCTATCATGCCGGATGCTCGAGATATTATTCGATTCTCATATTGCAAATAGTGCGCTGGCAATCCACCATCTGATTATTGCGGGTTTATTGCACATCGTGAGTTAAATTGACCGGGCATTGATTTCGTCGCGGTCAGTTGAATGTTGTACGCGTGGCTCTCGTTCGTCAAATAATTCATACAAACGGTCACCATGATAATTTCGATGGATCATATAAATACGTAACTCGGCAATATACAAATATACTACTGTTGTCAGAGGATGATTGGAAGGGAGCATGTATTTGCCTTACACGTGTTTATTCAACTAAATTGAATAAATTTAAACGTGCTCGATGCACCGAATTGCGAACAAACTTTCAAGAGGGTTGATTCTTATGTGAAATCCGAAATCTTCCGTTGGTTTTCCTTCGGTCCTGAATAGGAGGTCCGATCAAATTAAACTTTGTACAATCCGTTCATTGAAAGATTGCCTAAAGTGGCGCAGATTCCGACCGAACTCGAGAAAGAGAGAAATATTGGACAGCATTGAGTTGTGTGAGCGCGCGTTACTTTTCGCCAATGCGCGCGCTACTTTGGACCAGTGCGCAACCAAGGTCCTGGGCAATCTTTTAACGGCCGAATAATACGTGTAGTTATATATATTAGATACATTGGACAAACTTAGCAATTTAGTCCTTGAGAACATTCTTTAGCATATAAGTAAGCGTTAACCGTTTGAAATAAACATTTGGCCCATTAAAACTCTTTGGACGTCGCTTAGCCTTGAGAAATTGCTCCGTAACTGGGAATTGGTTTCCACTCGCAATATACATGTACATATAGTACTTTCAGAGCGTTCGACTTAGTCGCTTTCTAAGTGCAACCGGGAGACTTTCTTCATATGTAAGTGGGGAATTGGGAATTAGCCGTGCACCTACTTTGGACATTGCACATAATTTAAACTCTGTCGCTTCGTTTAAGATTTCAAACAGACCAAAGTCCCATTTTCCAGTTCCGAACGGATATACAAACCATTACATTTATTGGTACGAATAAATACGCGATCGATAAATCCATTTCATCAAAAACATCAATGACACGTTGGATGAACAATAAAATTAATAATAATTAATTTTACTTTATTCAATTATTCGTTTTATTAATAATTATGTTTGATTGTTGGAAAAAAAATTAATGCGTCGTGGTATTATAATACGACCGAAATAAAGTGTGGCGTATCGTTAAACTCGTAATGTGATCTAT
>JARJEA010006452.1:0-10021 GCA_030264595.1 Oligota sp. GC000189
TTCCATTTAAAAAAATGAAGTTTTGCCTATTTCAAAATGGCGATATTTAAAAATAAATTCTGAAGCCCCTGTATGATAAAAATGAAATTTATTGAATGTTGCCAATAGAGTGACTGATTCTCTACAAGATGCCAACATTTTAAATTTGTAGTTTTAAAACTACGCCTTGGGAGAATTTTTAAGTAAAGGTGCGCCGATTGTCAAAATTTGCAAAAATATTTTTTGATTCATAAACGGTTCTATAAAACAAAAAAACAAATATATCAGCATAAAATATTCTTAAAAGCGGATGGGTACAAAAATAAAAAAATATAGTGTTCCATTTAAAATAATAAAGTTACACCCTGTAAAATGAAAACGGATCACCCTGTATAACTCTTAATAATTTTAGGTTGTGGAGAACAATGATCCTTGTAAAATAGTGTTTAAATCAATTTTCTATCTTTATTAGTTTTAGAGTTATGCTCCGAGGGGCGCTTAGTGAGACACCCTGTATTGTAATAGTCGATAGTGCCTACCTTTCAGTGTATATTAAAAGTTCGTGCCTGTTTACTATTTAAAGCAGGAGCGCTTTAAAAGTGCCCAATTTCAAATTTCGCACTTTTTCTTGGTCTTCGGTAATGTTTGACATATCCTATTGAATTCTTCAAAAACTTTTAAAGGACAACACTATCGAGTACAATATTATAAAACTTTTCATCTTTAAAAAAATATAACTTGGAGAGCTGGAAAAATAAAAATCGAAATCGAATCGCAATCGAAATTCGAGAACCCGGTATATTGGTGTATGTGAAAGTTTTTGTATGTGTGTATAAAATATATATATATATATATATATATATATATATATTTGTGTATGTGCCCGTTTATGTCCATTCATCTTCCGATTAATCTAATTCTGATATAATAACGTATAGGTGTTGTTGCGAGGATTACGCGATTGGTCTGTTTTCCTTTTTCTACTCATATCGTTATTTACTTTATTTCCTTCGCATATAGGTAGGCAAAGCTCGCATATGAATAGGTATAGAGGTATGATTTGTGCGTGCCCGGGATTTCACCCTAAATCGTTCGTTAATAAGTAATTAATGAGGGAAAAGGATCGCGTATATTATAAATAAATAAATTTGAAAGAGCACGTGCTAGTGATCGCGTAATACCGAAACGATGAGTAAACTTTCGGGGCAATCTTATGCGTAATGCGATTCTGTGTACATGTATGTCTGTAACGGTGGAAACAATAGTGGTGTATATTTGTATAAAGGGGGTTTCGACGTGAGAGAGAGAGAGAGTGTGAAACAAATCGAGCGAGAGCGACCACGGTACAGACAGCTACAGAAAGGCTATTAAGGTGCGTAATGGCCAAGACCAAGCGCGCAGCACTGCATCGATTAGACATAACGTCGCTTAGAACTGCTTCCGACCCGCGGCGTACACATCACCTAACAACCCCTCGACTCGGGGGATCCGTATTCCGTACACTACTCCCGTCACCGATACATCCGCTATACACCTATATTGACTATTATCTATCGTCCTACTTGCGAATAATTCCGAATAAATGCAACTGACCGAAACACAAACAGTACATTGCTTTGTGATTTCCAAACGTTATACTGATTATTTATCTACTTAGTTTGTTCAAAAATCAAAATTAATTTTATCGAAGATACTATGCTCCAAAATCAAAGTACTATCTATATTTATTTATTGATGTCCAAACTAAACAATAAGGTAGATAATGCAGTGATGAATCCAGCGCTCGGGAGGGATTTATCCCCCTCGATTAAAAAAAAAAACCCGAAGAAAAATGGACATAAGCAAATTTTTATTTAAAACTCTTCTCTGTTCCATGTTAAAAATAAATTAACACCTCCGAGTTAAGCAAAATATCCGCTGGCGAAAAATTTCTAGATTTATCACTGAGATAATCAAGTAGATATAATAATACCAAAAAATTCTGAAATGAATACAGAATAGTTTTCAAAATAATTTATTGGGTTACTCGTTATGGGATACCCTGTATAGGCTTGCAGTGCCATAATATAAACTACAAAACAATATAGTCTACAAGACATTTGGTCTGATTTCAAATGATAATTTTTAATACTTTAATCTTTGTGTATTTTAAGACTGGAACTAAATATTTTCAAATTCATTTTTTCAACTTCTTCGTCACTAAAAATACAGGGAGAATTTCAGAAACTTCGGGGCAGGTCAATTTTTGCTCTCAGGAGGACTTCTTCTGGCAAAAACTGAATCATAATACATTCATCCCCCAACCCCCTTAAACCTACTAATTTATTTAAAATGGAACCCCCCAGTTTTTTGGGTCGAATTATATTAAGAATCAATATTAAGCTTAACTTTGTACGAAGAAAATTTTTCTACCACCCTTCATTAACAAATAAAACAATAAATTGACCTATGGTAAGGAAACCTTTGAAGCAATATTCACTTTATTATTTTTCAAATTCAATTTTAAATTTAACGGTTAATCCCTTGCTTAATTTTGATTCTTAATCCAAATCTTTAATAAAAATTGGCGTTGTTTTTTTCAAAAAAGCGATAAATATCTTGATTACATTCATGTCATAAAAGGTCCCCCTCAAAAATGAAATAAATGTGTCTCAGGCTATCTAAAATTATTTTTTCATTTTCTGTCTAGAAAAACCAATACTTAATTTTGAAGAATTATTTGATACACCCCGTTTTATTTTATCGTAGTTTATCATATTTTGTTAAAAATTCTTGATAATATTAATTTTTTTATGGATGCCCGAAAAATTTATTTAATCGAAGAAAGGTAAAAAGCAAAGAAACTAAGGGTTGTAAAAATATATTTTCGAAGAAAGTTGAGCTTAATTTTGTCAATTAAAAAAATTGAGGGGATGAATGTATCACAATTCGGCTTATGCAAAAAGATGCACCCCTTAGAACAAAAATTGACCTGTCCCAGCAGATTCTGGAATTTTTACTGTATTTTTAGCAAGTCCATTGTTATTGGAAGCTTTAACAAACAGTTTTGGCCAAAGTTAATTAATTAATTACAGCTAAACTACAAATTATTTTTTGACGTAATTTTCACTAAATTAAATAGCAAACAACAGCTTTAGAAAACTTCACCGTACAAAATTTCAGCTCGCTAACTTAATTTGGGTATAGATAATATTAAACAAAAAAACTGAATTCGCATGTACCTAAATTGCTTATTGCAACGAAGAATAACCACAACTTCTTGCCCTTAAATTTTTTATTTTAAGTTAATCACTGTTAATTTTTTTTACTTTTTAGGCTTGTAGAACTAAGGTTTATAAAAAAGTGAATTTTTTAAATATAAGTAAAAGCTCATTAATACCGGAAATTTTAATGTAGGTAAATGGTAAATAGAATTACCATTTATTTGGCACCAGAATAAACAAGTTTGGCTGGTATAAGTGGTTCTTAGAAGATAGCTCACATTTATAAGTCAATAATTATGCAAATTAATATATCGGATATTTTTTCATCAAGTTTTAATAAACATGTTCAAAAAATTATGCTGTAAAAAATCATAGCTATAATCTTAGCTCAAAGAAAAACATATTTGTTGCAATCAAATAACAGCGATGAAAATTGTGTACAAGGTGCAATTCGAGTTTTTTAATTTAAATTAAAATTAAAATGCGATATAAACTTAAATTTAATATATTAGTTGAGTTCTGCAACTAATATAGAAATCTTCAAAAGGACTTTTTGATCCATTTTTGTACGCATATAGATTACATAAAACATAAAGTGCTCCGGTTAAATACTTCAAGTATAGGTACAACGTGTGTCTTTATTTACGAAAGGAATTTTATCATTTACTGTCGCTTCCACTCTAGAATTTACACTCGTGTCGCCCGAATATTAAAATCTGGATTTATATACATATACAAAATGCATTCATATATACGTAAGAATTATACCTATATTATCGTTTCTTGATATCTTACTGCGTTGTCCACAGTCGAAGGAAAAATAATAAATCAGGATTTTATGGAAAGGTATGCGGCCGCATGACATAAATCAATCTATAAAATTAACTAACGTTGATACTGCACCGTGAGACGCTATCATACACTGGTAAATAAATATAAACTAGTCGCGCAGAGTTGAGAAGAACGAGATATCAAAAGGAACGAATACGTTCGCTCAAGGTGCACTGTTTTTATTATATCCATCAGGAGGTGCGTGGCTTGACCGGAATTGATTTTCAAAGCCATACGTATAATAAAGCGGCAATTAAAAATTTTATGTCTGTTCCTCTCCGTAGATCAAACATACAGTACAAAATGTATAAAATTCTTATAAATTTTATTCTCGGTGTCTATATTCGAATGTCTATGATTCGTAAAATGAGTTAAATGTCTACAATTTTGCAACGCAATAATTCACTCAACAGCGAAACATCTTCCAATAAATTTCAACGCAGAAATATTCCTGTACATTCCGAAGTAATTACCTCATGTAAATACCGCTAACAAGTGATCAATCTATCTGTGCAGCTCCGTAAGTTAATATGATATGCAAATGTCGTTTGCTTAATCATTTCCTATGCGCGAATAGAAGTGAAAACTCATGAATTATTGTTATTACAGGCTTCACCTATAAGGTTCTAGCATTCGTGGTACTTAATAAAAGCGAGACCGTCAGTGCTCATCTAACACAAAACGTTAAATTATTACATAACAATTACATGTAATGCTGATTCTAATCAATAACACAATATATTTTATTTTATGATTCTTCAGATAAATAATCTCTTGATTTATTAGTCGTAAATTAAAAGAGGAGGTTGAATAGATTCTCTAATTAGAAAACTTGTCATTTATGTAAGATTCCACTTTTTCGTTTTCAGGTGAACGACTTCAATAAACAAGGACCTTTCTTGGTTGGTAAGTAAACTGTTACAGTTGACAAATACGCGGATTCGATTTAACGTTATCAACGTAGCAATTTGGCCTTTTTGCCGATTATGTTGAATCTCTATCGAAAAAGTTGCGGAGATGGAAAATTAGCATAAAATGTCAATCGCGCGTCGTCCGTGTTGCAAGCATTCGCAATCCGGCCACCGAAAGTTGACGGCGACCAAGTAATGGGTTCAGTCTCAACTTGTTATGACGCGATCCGTGCTCCGAATAACTAGACTCGTTACTTTAGTCGGGATTATCTTATATGTCACTTGGGTAAATAGAAGCTTGATATATGCTTATTGGCAACAGTTAACCGTTGTTGGCTGTGGATCTATGGGATTCACTCAATGATGACTTCGTCGATTACCTAAGCTTCTGGAGGAAGGGGAACGATTTTTGTTAACTTGTGTTTGAGCGCAATTATTAACCTTAATCCTTCCCCTCTTTTGTTGGTGTAGTGGTATAGTTGTGTATATGTAGTGGTCGTTGTGTCGAGTACGTTTCAAGTACGTAATGAATAATTAAGAATGATTGCGGTGTGGCGCAAAGAGAGAGTCCAGAGGTGCCGTCGTCCATGCGATCGATCGTGAAACTCGTTATTCGGACGACAGCCCCGTGAAACGCGCCTGATGCGACAAATCTCAATTCCTAAAGTTCATGCTGGGGTGGATGGAGATGGACACTCACGAGAACAAGTCTCTGACTCTCTGTGGCATCACATTACATCAAATTACTTTAATACTTTGAAAATTTAATAGCACAATAAACACGAATGCTTTACGCAAATATAAAATATCCAAAGTTAATTCTTGAGTAGCGTATAGCTTTAGTTTATGTCCTACGTAAATGTTTGAATTTAGGCCGAACGTATTATGCGGACGCGATAAATTATTGTAATTGTGCTCGCACGTCAAAACTTCTAAAGTGTGTTTGCGTGCACGAATGCAGTAGATTTTTCCTGCTTGCCACCCCTTTCTTCGGTTATAGCTAAATACGACGCAAATGTACAGTTTTTTTTTTCTTTATTCGAGTCAACAACAACAAATTTTCTTTTCAGTGACAATCATGATTGGTGGCTACGAAGATGACGACGACGCTCACTTTTGCTTGAAATGTCACGATACAATTATCGGACTCGAAAATTACATAAATCACAGAAAAACGACGTGTGGCAAGAGTTTGGCGGACATTCCGAAATCTGCCCTAGCCAACACACTGTTGACGCAGGATACTTCATTTAATTTGAAAGCGGACGACTTTTTCTCCTCGTTGGAATTACAAAGTAGTAACAAAAAGTCGGTGGGACCTTCAACAAGTGGAAAAAGTTTTAGTGGAATTCTTACCAGAAGTAAGACGTCGGCAGTAATTCAAGCAACCAGCGCCACTGTAAATAAAGATGAGTTACAAGAATCGAAATCCGGAAAAAATGCTTGGATAGGAGGACATCAATTAAAGGAATTGGGAAGTGGTGATAATCAAACTAAACTTATTAAAGCTGTGGATAATTTATCGAGAAATGCGTGCATTAAAAACGACATATCGGAGGACTACCCGGAAAATTCCGAAGATGAATCTGACGAATCTGAATATGAAGATGACGATGACGATGAGGAGGATGTCCCTCGTAATTACACAGGTGGAAAATGGATTCCTCAGTGGAACGTTCCAAGTACCACTGGTGGTAAATGGAAGCCCAGTAAAACGAGAATCGATCCAACTCCTCCGCAAAGTCACACGAAAGGCAAATGGAAACCGGGATCACCTTACAATGTAATCAGCACTAGCGGCTGTTCGAATCCACCTGTGAATTATACAAGAGGAAAATGGAAACCATCGAGAGAACCTGAAAATGATCAGTTTCCACCCCCAAGTCACACCAAAGGCAAGTGGAAACCATCTCAAGAAGAAAAGAAGTCAGAAGATGTAAAAACGGGTGGCAAGAAGAGAATCGTCGAAGAACATCGTCCCTTTCGGAAAGCGAATGGTTCCGTTCAATATTGGTGTAATCCTTGTAATAGAAGACTAGCCTCTAAAATAGTGTACGAAAGGCATTTAAAATCAGTTCTGCACTTTAAGCGCACCTTACAAGAAACAGAGTTCGACGACTCGTCGCATTTGAATACAAACCTCGATAAAGAAAGCAAAACAACAATACATAAACCTGTTGAATATTGGTCGCATACCACCACCGCGACAACAGCAACACAAGAAAACAATGAAGACACTATGAAAAATACTATGACAGTCGGTAAAAGAATGCGCAGAAAAATTTATGTGAAATGTGAAGTATGCCGGTCTCGTGTAACATCTGAAATGATGGGAAAACACTTAATCTCTCATTATCACTGCAGAAAGGGGGATATCACTACGCCAGAAGCTCAGCAGATGGTTCTAGATAACATACACAATATAGTATTACAATCGCCTTACCAATGCGGTGCTTGTAAATTTTATTGTAACACACAAAATTACTTCTTGAAACACTGGAATACGCGGCGGCATATCGAGACCATTGAAAAGACCGTCGGTATTATATGGTGCACCTTCTGCAAGTTTTCTTGCTCCAGTACCGAGAATCAAACAATGTACGATCATTTAACGTCGCCCGAACACAACGAAGTTATTTCGGTTATCAACCGCTCCGTACCAATGATCATTAGAAAGATTACGCCCGCCGAATGTAGCACTTGCCATAGGTTGTTTGTCTTCAACATCCAGTTGCGTAAACATTGCAAAGACGAAGGACATTCTTATTGTAGCACTGCGACAGATAAATATCAAACGAAAGAAAGATGCACCGTTTGCCAGAAGGTGTTCAATTCCACCGTGGCATTATATAGACACGCGAAATCTCACAATTTTCGAGTATTCTTCTGTTCGCGTTGCAACGTCACTTTTAACACGTCCGAAGAGATAAGCAAACATCGACAGTCCCATAAATATACGAAATTTAAAACTTCCAAGAAATGCTTTTATTGCGATCTAATTTTTACCGACAAAGAAGATTTCAAGGAACATTTAAGGGAACAACATCCCGAACATAGTTATAATTGTCCGAAGTGTGGCAGCAAATTTAGTCTAGCCCAAGAATTGACCGTTCATTTAAGGAAGAAGGCTTGCGAAATTTCGGACAGGCACCTGGATAAGGCTAGAAAATGTGATATGTGCGCATTCAGTTGCGACATGCTTTCGGAAATATTGTTCCATAAAGCATTACACGGTGAATGTATTCGTACGGAAAATGGCAATCGACAACCACTTTACAAGTGCACCTTTTGCGATAAATGCTTTCCTAAATCTTCTTTACGCTATCACTTGCAAAATCACACTAATGAGAAAATGTTTCAATGCAACATATGTGACGCAAGGTTTGCGAGAAAAAATAACTGGATCTACCATATGAAAAAACATAATAACCAAGAATTTCGAAGAACCAACTACAAGTCAAACAGCGAGAAGAACTTTTTGTGCGCAATTTGTGGAGGAAAATATTCAAATAAGTGAGTACATTTTTAATTTTATATTTTATTATAGAGGTGACAGTTATCATTTAAAATTATTTTAAAAAAATACAAGTAGTCGCCATATAAGCATCGAAAGTTAATAAAAGTGTGAGGAGCGCGGTAATATTTTTGAAAGTGTTGAATTTAACACCCCTATAACTCTTTTAACGGCAATAACATAGCTCATAAACGGCAACTATCTTTGTGCTTTTTAATTTACGACGCTTTTAACACACATGATCTTTCTTTGTCTGAGGTGATTGCGAAAAAAAAGGTGAATAACAAGGGGGCGCCACCAAGCACCGCATTTAACTATATCTTATATATTACACGTGGACCATTTAAAATTAGATGTAAAAAAAGTTGCACCCCGGCCCATATAGTGTAATAATCGAGTGGTGGTGGTGGTGTTAAAAGGCTGCAGTCTCCACCTGCAAACACATTAAACGCAGTAAATCGAGCGCTGACGTTGAACTGCTCAACTACGTAATTTATGTTTCATATTTTGCACTAAACGTACAGTAATTAGAGAATTGTGGTCCGTGTGAAATATAGGTGAAGGGTTCGGAATGTTTATAGTAATTGTGACTGCCTCAAGCTGCATCAGATATTGTGGACTAGCGCCAAATGCACGCAAAACTTTATCGATGCGATTTACAATTTAACCATATTCGATCATAAAAATCCTATACTGATTTATTTAATGCAGTACACTGAAAGATCTCAACGGTTCCCTATAGCGGTCATGCGCTAGTCAAAATAAAGCGTCAAAGAACTAAAAATATTATCACGAAAAGGTTCTTTGTCTTAGAGAGCGATAAGAAACGCCACCTGCGCATGCAATTCCGCAAGCATTAGTGGCCGGCAGGACATGCAGAGGACTAGAGGAGACACCATCATGATTTGCAGTCGTGTATATAAACAATTTCTGCAGTAGCTACTTTGTCCCCCTCTATCCTGGCCAGTGCCGCACAAAGGACAAGGACGACGTCTAAGCAGACATTTGCCTAACGTATTATCTCATAATTCCCTGAGTTGTGTTTAAGTAGCACCGTGGACTCACCAGTTGATATATAGTAGTAGACCTGGACGGTCTAATGTATGCTTAAGTTATTTACCCCCAGATGGGGAGTTTTAGTTCCTAGTTGGAATTAGTATGGGTGCCTCTAGTTAAGATTTATATACACTAGCTATGGCCCTTAATAAACACGCACCTTATTTACGAGTCATCGAGGAGTTGACGACGACGGCGACGACGACTACAGGACTAAAGTAAAAATCGTCCTGCTCGGACCTCGTACGTACATATATGAACACTAACACTAAGTCTCTCTCACATTATACGCTACATACTTTATTGCCATTATAATATTATTTCACCATGAGTTAGGCTATAAATTATTCAACGCACATCGACTAGACTAGATGGTGCATCCTGCACATTCAAAAACACGGATATTTATATATGTAAAAGAAGAAGTTCATCGCGAATAACGTGTCAAACTATAAAATAATTAAATTTATGTTTCTGTATGTACTAACCGCTTATCATAAACACTATAACGAAAAAAGTGATGGAAA
>JARJEA010006529.1:0-12094 GCA_030264595.1 Oligota sp. GC000189
AATCATGAGTTAAATAAAAACAATATTTGATTAAAATCACAAAATATATGGAGTAAAAGAGTCAAGGAAGTCACTTATTTAATTTATATGCAGTCGCAAGTCATAAATTTTAAATTGGGACAGTTGAAAGTTCCTTAATTTTACACTCATTTAAATGGAGAACACTAGAAAATATCCGGTCAGTGAGATTTCAAGGCCATTACATAACCTCCGTTGGATTAATCTATAAACGCATATGTGTTTATTCGTACGAACGAATACTGCAATTCATAAATGCTACTTCGAAAAATGACCACGCTAAATGTTAGTGTTCGCATCGCCCGACCTTAATAGAGAGACAGATGTACGTTCGAGTCACTCACGAACCGTGCCTGGTTCGAGTGTTAGTAATGATTATATTAGCATAGAAAAAATTTCAGATTTTCAACTACTTGACATTGAAGAACTACTGACCGGGGTCATACAATATGAAAAAAGATAGCCCGGATGAATTAGGTGGGGATTGGCTTAATATATGTTTCAATGAGATAAAATATAATTTACTTCACATTGTAAACTATTCTTTAGAAAAAGGGGTTGTACCCCGACTGTTTAAAATGTCAACTATAACGCCAATCCGAAAGGTACCAAATACGAAAAACGCTGAACAATTCAGACCAATTATTCAGATACCTCTGATTGCTAAACTGATTGAAAACAAAGTGCACAAACAGATAGTTAAGTTTATAAATGAGAGATATATATTGGATAAGTTTCAGTCGGGTTTCAGAAAGAGTTACGATTGTGAAACGGCCTTCCAGTACGTTTTACACAACTGGAAACAGTCAATATCGGATAACACATTTGTGGTTGGTGTTTTCATTGACTTAAAAAGAGCATTTGAAACAGTAAATAGGAATAAATTAATGGCAAAATTAAAGAATTTGGGACTTGAAGGGGCTGTACTCAAATGGTTCAACAGCTATCTAATTGATCACAAACAACAGGTGAAATGTAAAGAAAAGTACAGCCAGCCAATTAATGTGGAACATGGAGTACCCCAGGGAAGTGTTTTGGGTCCTCTATTGTTTATCCTCTATATAAATGATATCTCGACCGCGATAAGAAATTGACCTATCTCCCAGGTGGAAATGTGCGCGCGCAGCCTGCTGGAAGCAATACCGATCTTTGCCGATCATAGGTGACAGCGTAATGCTATTTTGTTTGGATAAACTTAACCTAACATTTTTATGCATTGTTGAGTGCATTGTATTTCTCAAAGTCACTCAAAGTGCTAGCTTGAAACCTAGCAAAATCTAAACTTTCAAATTTCAATTTTTTTGAAGTTTGATAAATATTTGGCGTTCCTCACTGCTCAGTTGCAGTGGTGACATATTGTGGTGAATAGCTGAAAAATAATTCTGTTTCCAACAGACTGACCGCGCACGATTATTGCTGACGTTTCGCGCCAAGTGAGGCGTGAGGGGGACCTGACCTTGTGACGTCAAGTCAAAATGACCTATTGTGCTGATAGTGACATAAACATAGTAAAAACAAAGATACAAGATGATTTAAATTCCTTAAGTTTGTGAGGATGCCTTTATTCGCAGATTACAATATCTCGTTACAACTTAAACCAACGCTTAAACTCTCAACTATAAATTCTCACTCTCTGTACACACTTTCGCTAACGTCTCTTACTTTACGATTATTAAGAATGGCGGCTCTTCATCGTCGTCTGGTTCCGGTTGATCATCCCATGTTGCCACTTCGTCTTCAGAGGTGCACATGGTTGCCTGCGCATCCATCTGCTCCTGACATGTTATTGTTTATTATACATATATTATATACTGGGTATTTCATTTAGCCCGCGGATAGGTAAATAACATGGGAAATTAGATTTTATTTTTTTCCAGCTCTCCAACTTAATCGATTAGACCAAATGTAGGCTTTGTTCGTAGTACCTGACGGTGGCTACCTGAAAGTATTTTTTTAACATTGTAGCTCTTTCAGTTTTAACACAGGAAGCCTTTAAAAAAGCCTAAAAACGCCAATTTAAATTTACCGCCTTAGTGTTCGGTGGTGTTCGGTGGTATTCGGTGGTATTCGGTTTACTAGGGTATGTTTACAATTTTGTTACCGGTCCATTTTCATTGGCAATTCAATTTGTATTTGATTAAAATGAAAGCAGTTACTAGTGTTGTGTTTAAATAAAGGTGAATGGATACATCTTATGAATACACACCGCCGGTTTTCGTTTTTTTCCGAATATCTTCGGAACGGCTCAGAATATTTTTGATTTTTAAAAAAATTATAAATGCGCAGGAAAAACTGCACACCTTTGCTAATTTAACCGAATCTGTACTTCCATTATTAAGAAAGATAGCCATACCATACCACTCAATTTGAGACACCCTATTCATAGTTCATTGGGATATTCCACTTGTCCATTTTAAAAGCGAACCGAATTGGCAACCCAAACAGCACAACCGCTATAGCGTTTGGAAAAAAACAGTACTTAATATAACAATTGGCAAATTAAACAAAGCTCTACATGCCTCCAGAATCTTTTTAGAGTGGGGATTGCAGTTCGTCAAAATGCCGTATTTCGTGCGTTGGGTTGAAATATCATTTTCAATGTCACCATCAAAATGTATGCAACATTCATGTCTACTGAGTATTAAATGCTGCATTTGAAAAAAAATCTACTTCATTTAATAGTTGGCGAACAAATAGAAATTTTTATTATAAGAAATGAAAAACCCCGTTCTGTTAAGTTGAATAGTGCCTTCAATTTTCTATATAGTTTTTTTCGTACCTTTGGTCGTAATCCTGAAGACAAGGAAGATTGTTGTGTCGCGAGAGAAAACCGACATTTGACTCGTGAACTACTAACTAAACTACTTCAATGGGTCAACAATGACCCATTTTCCACAAATCACAAATACGCCGTGTATGAGTTGTCAAAGTAATCAACTAACCATTTTTGTTCACTTTTTGTGGTGTTTATTGTAGCAGGTAAACAATAACACCTTCCCTCTCTTGGTAAACAACCGAATATCGGGTGCACCGGTTGTGTTATGAGAGGTAGCTTAAATAAAAGGCAAATTGTTGTGCTTGTTGCAGACAAAACAATCGCATGGAAGCGCGTGGTGCAAGGTGTGAGGGAAATGTGCGACGTTTGCGAAACGACGCTATTTAACTTTCATTGGGCTTGCGGGAAATGCGGTTTCGTCGTGTGTCTGGATTGCTACAAGGGCAGAAAGACTGGCACCATAAAGATCTGGGGCGAGCCCGGGAAAGACAGAGACGACTACTCTTGGCTATTGTGCACGAATCGTCAAGCGCACGAACACGAAAAGCTGATGCTCACACAGATCATTGCGGGTGATTGCTTGCACAAACTCGGCCGATTGGTGCACGAAGTTCGTGAACTGTGGAATGTCGAACAGCTTTGCGGTTGTGCCATCAGCAAAGAAGTGGCGCAGAAGGTGATGCCGGGCGGTCGAAAGGATATCATTAAGAGCATTCTGTCCTTCGAAGTGAACGGCGTCAAAAAAGAATCCGATGATAGTGTCGATTGTAAAGAGACCGTAGTGAACGGCGGCAGCGTTAAAGATGAAAAAGGCGGATTGACTTGGTTCGCCGATGTCGCCCTTTCGACGGAGGAAAAGAAAAACGATGAGAGTAGCGATGACGAGAGCAGTTTCTCCACTTTGCGCGAACTGTTAATAAGACCTTCGCATAAACCGAATGGCAGCAGCCGCGCCACCAGTCCTGTACCAAATGCGCCAAAGAACAAAAAGAATAATTCCCGTTTGGTGGAAGAGGTAATCTCCAGCGTGATCGAGGATAACGTCGCCAAAAACGAGCACAGTTCCGACAATAAAGAGCTCAAACACTTTGTGCCCAGAGACAGCGCTTTGGCCAAGTGCAGAGGAATGCTGCCCATCAGAATAATGACATTGACGGAAAGCAAATTGCTGTATCCGGACACCCCGCACACGTGGCTTTGCGACGGAAAATTGTTGCGTTTGAGTGATTCGATACACGGTGGAAACTTCAAAATATTCCAAGTAAGTCACAATTATTTTATGTTAACATAAAATCATTCTTATTTTGAACGCAGGATCAGTGGAAACGGGGTCAACCGGTGTTAGTGTCGGACGTTGCCAAGCACTTGGATAAAAATCTGTGGACTCCGGAGGCGTTCGCTCGTGACTTCGGCGACGAGAAAAACGATCTGATTAATTGTATCAACGGCAGCACGGTCGTCAACCAACCAATGCGTAAATTCTGGGAAGGATTCGAGCACTTCACCAAACGCTTGAAGGACGAAAAGGGAAATCCCATGCTGCTAAAATTGAAAGATTGGCCGCCGGGCGAAGATTTCGCCGAAATGCTTCCGACCCGTTTCGCCGATCTGATGAAAGTCTTGCCGCTCTCCCAATACACGCACCGTAACGGCAAACTAAATTTGGCTAGCCGTTTACCGGATTGTTTCGTGCGACCAGATCTCGGACCCAAGATGTACAACGCCTACGGATCGGCACTGCATCCATCCAAGGGGACGACCAACTTGCATTTAGACATATCCGATGCCGTCAACGTCATGGTCTACGTGGGCATACCAAAAGACAGCGACAGTGACGAACACATTAAGGAGGCGTTCAGGGCAATCGACGAGGCCGGTTGCGATATACTGACAAGACGAAGGGTTCGCGATAAAGGTGAATTGCCGGGCGCTCTTTGGCACATCTACAATGCGCGCGATGCCGATAAGATTCGGGATCTATTGAACAAGGTGGTTGTGGAAAAGGGGGGTATATTGAAACCGAATCACGACCCGATTCACGATCAAAGCTGTTATCTTGATGGACCGCTCAGAGAGCGATTGTACAAGGAGTACGGCGTTGAAGGGTACGCCATCGTGCAGTGCTTGGGAGACGCCGTCTTCATACCGGCTGGTGCGCCACATCAGGTGCGAAATCTGCACAATTGCATCAAAATAGCCGAGGATTTTGTGTCACCCGAGAACGTGTCGCATTGTTTTCACTTGACGCAAGAGTTTCGAGACCTGTCCGACACGCACTCAAATCACGAGGATAAACTGCAAATCAAAAATATCATATTCCACGCCGTCAAGGATTCTCTCTCGTGTTTGGCCGCGATCTTCAACAGTCACAACACCGCCAAAGAGATTGATTCGACGCAATCCAGTGTGACAACATCACCGCCGACGACGAAGACGACTGAAAAACAACGTAACGGCAATAACGTTAACAATAGTGGTGCTCCATCGTCGACTGACACGACGCAAAACTCTGCTATGGACTCCGTAAAGAAGGAGCCATAAATTGTGATAGTAGTCGCTTAAAAAAAGGTTTTTGTAAATTTCTTCTTGTGTGATATAAAAAGTGTAATAATATTAATTAGGGAAAACATTAACTAACACTAATTGATAAGAGGTTTAGTAATATAAAATAAGAGAGAAAAATTGTATAGGGATATGAGTGTGTGCACGTGCACGTGAGAAGCGATAATTTTGAGTGTACATACGTTGTACATTGAATGAAATGCTGAATATGCACGGTTTATCTTCCTGTTAGTAGTGACTAGTGACTCATTAGTCACGAGTTGTGTAATTAGTCTACTTTCTACTACTACTACTCACTTGTTGAAAACTTCTCGGTCTTCTTGGGAAGATGTCTAGGTAAACTGACCTTTTCAGAAGTGAACCTTGTAAGTTTATTATATCAATGTTGTTTCAAAATGCAACCCAACTACAAACAGTCATGAAGTTTGCGTGAATCAAAAAGAAGTTTGAAGCGCGAACCGAGTGATTTTTTTTGTTGTAACCTGTGCCTGTTAAGAATCGTCTAACGGAATGTAATTTGTAAAACACTCGCTATTCAGTATTCTTTGTGGGTTCGTTCGTTGGAAAAAAAAAGAAAAACAAAGGAAATATAACGATTTATATAATTAGCGATACACAAATAGGATTTTCACGATATATAAAAATTTCTAAAGTGCTATTTCATTCAAAGTGCCAATTAAGATAATTTACGATGGAATCTTTGTGGGGGATTATGTACACAGAGCATTATGATCTCGACCCTCTTTGTTTTCAAAAATTTGTTTTGAAAACGTTTACAACGATATATTTGAAGATTATTGTCCCACCGACTAACTTATTAGGATTAATCGATGATTTATGAAACAAAAAGTGAAGAAGAAGAAACGTACGCAGCTCTTTGGCGAGTTGTTTTTACTTTAAAAAAAATATATATATATACAGGCCGGTTACTGAAAGATTGCCCAAAGTGGCGCAGATTCCGACCGAACTCAAGAAAGAGAGAAATATTAAGAAGCATTGAGTTGTGGGAGCGCGCGTTACTTTTCGGCATTGCCCGCGCTGCTTTGGACCAGTGCGCAACCAAGCTCCTGAGCAATCTTTCAATGGCCGGCCCATATATATATATAAATGTATATTGTTTCACTGAAAGAATATAATTTATTATTATAGATTTTGCGGTGATCGTTGTACAGAAATTTAGACTAAAAAGTTTTTGTACAGAGTACCTTAACTGTTTCCTTTTTTCCTAAAAGGAAAAATATAAATTACTTTTTTGTACTATGTATATTATTAATAATCATGTAACAAAACATAGGTTTCAATAAGAAGAACTGTTTCTATAATATATTAACCATTTCTTTGTCAATCGATATCTTATAGTAGTTTACACCGTAATTGATCGGATTGAACAAATTATATCGAATCGAAACCGCGCCCGCCAACGACTAATAAATCACATTTCTTCATTGGGGTTTTCTAAAAACAAAACGTTCTCAATTAAAGTTTAAAATTAAAAAATATTTAAGTGCACCGTCTGTGATGAACCATTCAGATCACGAAAAATCAATGTATCCGTGCACTTCTCCAAAAACAAAATTTATACAAAAGTTATCAAATTAAACTACTTTGTACAATATTATAATGGTTGTAACGTTACAATCTTGTCCATCGTCTTTGTAATAATTTATTCGCCTATTTTTAAACTTATTTTACAATTTTTCCTGACCGGTTTTTGTCGTTGATTCCATATTTTTATTACTCACAGACGGCGGCACGACCTTAATCGGTGGCTGATCATACCCCAATTTGGAATCCGTGGCTTCCTGGGCCGATGCGGACGATTCCTTCGCACTTAACTTGGTCTCCAGTTCTTTTTTTAATGTCTTTTCGATCTTCTTCTCCACTTCGAGAATTTCCTCCTTGTCGAGGAGTTCCAAAAGTTCATCTACCTGTTTAGCACTCAAATGGACGTTTTCTTTACCGATAATTTCGATTACCTTTAAAAAATTGAAATTGCGGTCTAAAAACATTAAGTGAATTGGGAAAATTGTATAATTACCCTGAGGACGTCTTCGACTTTGATGGAACCATCGCGGTCGTCATCCATTTTACTGAGCACGTGCTCGATTTGTTTAAGTCTCGAATCGTCGGGTACCTTTTGGATTTTACGAATCGCCGTCATGATTTCATCAATTTTCAATTGCTCTGCTTCCTTTTCAGGTGTGGCGTCCGTCAACGTTTTCAACTTCTGTTCCTTGTTTTCCAACTGCATCAACAGATAATCCATGTTGTTGATCATCTTGTTTACTTTATTAAAAAGCCGTTTAGCCGCCTTCGTTTCCTTGATCTCCTTGACGGCGACCTTCTTGAGGTCCTGCACGTCCTCAGTGTATTCGGCCAATTGCTCTTTGAGTCCTTCGATCTCTACCTTCTCCACCATGATTTTCTTCTCTTTCGAAATGGCGTCCAGCGCGTCTTCCAGCACTTCCACGTCCTTGGTATGCAGAACCTCTTCTTTGGGAAGCGCCTCGCGAGGCGGCGTTATCACAGGTTTGACCAGTTCGGCTATGGGCTTAATGCCTGTCGTGTCCGTAAGTATTGGAGCCTTGTCCTTTATTGTCTCGGCTTCCTGTTTCTTCAATTCGGCAGCTTTGGTGATGGTCTCGCCCATTTCCAGTCGTTCTTCTTTGATGCGTTTGGCCTCCTCCAATATGACGTCCATCTGCACTTTGTTGTCAATCTTGCCCTCCTTCTCACCGATAGCGTACTTGGTTTGGTTGACGATGGCGTCCGGCAGAGCGGAAATCGTGGCTTTCAACTTATCCTCCGTGGGAATCGTGTCGGGTAACATTAAGGCTCGCGATAACAAGAGCAATGAGGGGGGAACTTTTTCATTCAGACTCAGATCCAACCAATCTTGCAATTGTGATCGTAGACGTTCCTCGCTAACACCATAAGCCCTCATACCACGAGACCTGCAGGCCTGCTGCACTTCCCAAAGACTCAGTGAGTCCACGCCTTCCTTCTGGATCATCTTGTCGTCAGCGGCCAACGTGCGTAATTTCATCCTCAACTGAAACCGTAACAAATTGTTTGTGCCCAATGTCTGCACCTCCAACACTCTGCACAATGCGACCAATTGATTCCTGGATAAAGAATCCAGAGTGATTTCATCGTGAAAGAGCTTGGAAAACTTTAAAATCTCTTCATTGGACACTTGTTCGCCCGATGTGCGCACCCTATTGAACCATTCAGAGAACTCCTTTGCTTGTTGTGAGTTGTGGTCCTTATGTTGAACAGACATTTCGTCCAGAGTGTGCTGAAGAAACTTGGCCATTTCCAATTTTACTTTTAAACTTTGTTTCAGTTTGTCCTCCTTTTCAGTAGCAGTCTGGAAAGTGGATGGGAGCATGCCTGGGAAAAACTTGATGAACACCGGTAAAAGAAATTCCATAAATGGTACCACGATGAACACTGAGAATGGAACCAATCGGAACATGTCACCTACTGTGCGCATCAACAACCTGTACTCTCTGCGGGATAAACTGTGGCCATGTAGCACTCGCACCAAGAGTCCATATGATATCTTTATATCGATAAATAACAATCGGAATCCATGGTAATAGTGTCGTAACTCATCCAACACCTTGTCCTTGATGCTTTTCTTTATTACTGGTTTCATTTCTTCACTGGGCATCAACTTTTTCCTCTCATCTTCTTTCTTCTGTTCCTGTAAAGCTTTCACAGTCACTTCCACTTTCGACGAAGGCTTTAGTGGCTCAGACTCTAACAGTACAGGACTTATCGTAATGAATCTAAGGCTATTTTTGCTAATTGTGGGGCAAATTCGTTTGCTTGATGAATTACATAACGGCAGTTGGACTTGCCTCGAATTAAACCGTTTGTCAGGATCAAAGCAATCATGATAAGAACATACTACTAAATTGGTACTTCGTAAACCTAAAATGAGAAAAACATCAACATTTTCTAAGGTTCTAGGTTAGATCGTTTTCATTGACAATGAGTTTTCATGGAAAATTTAGACTTTTTCAGCAATTCACCGACGAAATGGCAAATGGTATCGATAATGATAAGCGAAAACACGCAAAGATAGTGATTTCAAGTGCAAAGACTCACATTTTTTCGTAATTAGCCTGTAACGTCCGCGTAAAATAATTGATGATCTTAGGAACATTAGCATTTTGATAAAAAATTTTCTTGTTTAGATAATGTTTACTTAGCACAAATCCACAATCCCTTTAAAATCCATTAATAGTTCTGCAATGAACAAGTTTTCTGCTACCAGAGGTTAGGGTGATTTAGAAATTTTCCAGAGAGTAAAAATGTGACATCATTGACGTGTTGCAAAATGTAAACTGGAAATTGAAATTTCCCCAATCCGGATTATTCCAAGATTCCCCAATATCGAAAAAAGAATACTTTCTAGTATTTTCGGTGATAATTATAATCGCCGACAGATAACGCAACTAATGATTTGATTAAAATCGAGCGGGCTCTGCAAAACCGAACCAACTGCGCAGTCGCACGGATCGAACGCGAAGTGCACCGCGTACCGACCACGAACGAGCGTTGAGCGATCGCGTCGCGACGAGCAAACGCAGACAGCAGTCCTGATTGGCACTCTGGCCGCTGTGCCTGGCTGCCATGTTGTTTTAATTGCGGGGTGTGTAGAAGTATTTTTTGGCAGTGTCCATCCAACCCCTACAATTAGGTAAGTTTCCCACACAATTTTCGTTTGATCTCCGAAAAATATCGAGCTTATTTACGTTGGCTACGTCGTCGACATCTCGTCCAGTTGTGCGTGTAACAAGGCGATTGTATTGTGCAATGTAATGGCGTACTATTGAATTTATCATGCTATCATGCATCGTACATACTGCATGTGCGATAATGAAATTCACGTTTCACTACAGAGTTAAAACAAATGCGAAATGTTCTCGAAATTCGCCGCATTTTTATCAGGGTTTGCGAATTCGGTTGCATCAATGCGATAAATGAATTCTTTCAGTTTATTGGGTCATTATTAAAACGTTATCAACGTATAGTTGTTTTTAATTTTAGAGAAAAATTACTTTCTAATTTACAATTTATGATTAATATTAAATATATTTTAGTTGGTTCAGATTTAACGTTTTAATTAATTACAATATTTTGATTTTTGTTTGTTTGCACCTGGGATAAAGTGCATTTGTGCATTGTAATCTAATTATAAATGTGTGGCAACAGTAAGTCCACATCTAAAAATATTGCGGATCTATTGTGACTTAACTGTGACGCGAAAATTACTCTGCGATTCCCGCCTTTTCTCCAAGGTCGCTCTTCGAGACGTTTCTTCGTGGGTCGAGCGTTTCGGAGGAATGTTGTAAATTTGTTCTCGATCGTTATTATTATAAAGTCGAAAAACATTTGTCTCGAGTTTGCTCAAGTATGTAAACTGTAAACAAAAGTAATGCGTTATTAATTACGATTAATGCATTTGTCACTATCATTCCCATACAGTGCGTTCAAGTAGTCCCCCTGTTTATTTTTAAACTATTGAACGTAGCGCATTCAAATTTTTATAAATAAACAATATTATCGTAAGGGTCATTTTGGTATTAAAAAATAATAAAAAAAAAATTATAGGGGGCGCTGCGGTAGAACTTATTTTAACTTTTTTAAATGGAAAGGTATGCTCTGTGATACATCGTTTTAAAGGTCTTTTAATGGAAAATACAACTGCCAAATATTTCAGAACTCTATCAATTCGTTTAAAAGAAAATTGACATCAAGTTATAAAATCTACATTAAGCCGCGTTTCCATATGAACCCCGAACGTGAACGCGAACATTGCTCCAAAGGATGCCGACAATTTTAATAGGTTTGCGCTCCGGGTTCGCAGCGACCCAAGAGTTGTCGGTTTTTGCGCCAACGTCAAAGCGATTTTGCAGCAACACTACTACGCAATTGAAACGGCGAAGCAAAGTGCGGATGTCGGTGTCCTTTAAAGCAATGTTTGGTGTTCGCAACCGAAAAGTTCATATGGAAACGCGACTTTACATAGAGCGTCTAACGCCTCGTTTCCACTTGAACCTCGTCCGGGAACGCGAACGCGAACATTGCATCAAAGGACACCGATTTCCGCACTTTGAAGAAGAAACTACGGCAAATAGTATTTTTCATCGTGTTCGCAGATATGTTCGCTCTGCCATTTCAATTGCGAAGTAGTGTTGCTGTAAAATCCCTTCGACGTTCGCGCTAAAACCGACAAGTCTTCTGTCCCATAGCGAACCCATAGCGCAAAGCTATTAAAATTGTCGGCATCCTTTGGAGCAATGTTCAGTGTTCACGTTCGCGTTCGAAGTTCATATGGAAACGGGGCTTAACTATTGCGAATAACTTGAAAACTACTTATTTTTGCTAAAATTCCTGAAATACATGTAAATTGAAGGCCGCTGCACAATAACCCGGGAACGAGAACGGGAACGAAAAGTTGAATTGTATACGTTCATATGAAGCCACCGGTAAGTTGGTCAAGTTTTAAGTTCCCGTTCTCGATTCTCGATGTCTTCTCGGAACCAATAGAAAACGAGAAATTTGTCCTTGTCTCATAACGTCATGGCACCCCACTCCTTGGCCTTAGTTCGTTCTTCGTTCAGAAGAAAGAAAGGAAGAAAGAAAGTCTGTAACTATTTGCATTAAATCTGCGTGACATGTTTTAGGCCAAACCGGATGTCCGATTGAGTTAAAATTTGGCGC
>JARJEA010006969.1:0-10329 GCA_030264595.1 Oligota sp. GC000189
AATGTCATTTATTTCGCAACTTTTAGGCCAAATTTTAGGCCATTAAAGTCATAATTTACTGAAACCTACTTTTTAAAGCAGGTCATTATTGCTTTCGGTAAATTTCCATTGTATTATCGAAATTTGGAAGAAAAAAAATAGATCCCAAGAATTTGAGGTGCTTTTTGGAAATCAACATTTTATACTAAAAAACCTATAGAAATATGATTTTGTTTTTATTCTTTATTTCCTCTCGAAAGTGTGCTTAAAAAGATAATTTACGTAACGTTCTTTTATGAAAAATCGATTACGGAAACTGCTCCACAAAAAAATTGTTTAAAAAATCAAGGTAGCCCTATTCAACCGATTCTATGACAAAACAAAATATTGGAAAAAAAATCGGATGCAAAATGCAAATGGTATCCGATTTGGCGATTTGGTGTCCGAATGTTCCACATATAAAATATTAAATAATTAACAATGAACTTACTGCGTCTGGCCGCTGGTTTAGGAGCACTTTTAGCGGGCTCAGGAGGCGGTTTAGCTTTGACTTCCCTCTTCACGTTGGGCGCTTTGACAACGATAACCGCCTTCTCGCAATGCTCCCGGATCCTCTCCATCTTTTTGGGATCTTTTTCCAGTTCGACCAAGAAGGGCGCAACGGCGCGTTCGGTCACCAATTTCATCAGAGTACCGATAGCTTCCGAAGCGGCATCGCGAACGCCCACATCGGGTTCGTTGGTCAATTTCAGCAATCCGCCCGTCAGAGATTTCAACAGTTTTTTATTGATGGCGGTCGGTAAAGTCTTGGTGAACGCTCTGGCCAGAAACAACGAAGTTTCCAACTTAACGGTCGGATTCTTATTATTTAAAGCCTCCAATGTGTCATCTAAAATGCTCTCCAAAGTCGTCGTCAAATAAATCGTGTCTATGGCCTCTCTGAGAGCTATCACAACGTTCTGTTTCTTCTCTTTGAACTTCTCGAAAATGACGTTCACGCACGACCCAGCGTACATTTGGAATTTCTTTTTCAGTCCGTTCGCGAGTCCGTTCAAACATTTGGCCGCGAGAGCGACTACAACGACATTACTGTCTTTCTGTATCATCCTTTTCAGAGTCCGCACTAGGTCTCCGTAATCGCCGTTCTCGAATTTAGGATGTTTCACCAAATTCTCCAATACTTCCAAGGCTTCCTTTCTCTCCTGCCATTTCTTGTTCTCTAATCTCTCGTAGAAATCCTTGGGCAGCTTGGAGAGGATATCCACGGGGTCTGAGAATTCGTAGGGGTCTGCTGCAACCGGATCGTCTCCGCCTTCATCGTCTTCACAGGAATTTTCACCGTCTGCCGCTTCGACTGCGAGGATCGCTTGGCGCTCCTGCTGCGAACGCAAATACCTTGTGGGAGTCGCCTTGTGACCTTCGATTTTCGCGAACTCGCTCTCAAGTTCGGTCACTTGTAACGGTTGTAGATTGCTTAATTGAGGCTTGAGGGCGGCCCCAATCCATTTGTACATTTCTATAACTAATAGACGAGCTTCGTCGCGAACGTTTTTATCACGATCGGCAAAGAGAACGGGAATCTTCTTCACGACAGGTTTCAATGTCACCACCTTCGATCCGAATTCCCTCAGAGCCGTTGTGGTCGTGTTTACGCATGCCACCACAATTTTGGGGTTTTTCTGGTCCATTCCTTTGAGTAATTCATCCAAGACGACTTCTTGTCTTTCGATTTCAATGTACAAAAGTGTCAATTGCAAAGCCAATTCACGAGTCTTTGTTTTTGGGGAAGCAAAACATTTTGTGACCACTCCCGACATTACTTCACCCACTGTCTTTCCCGCATGGGCATAGTTCTCAACATATGCAATTGCAGCCTCCAAACCCTTTTCCTGTCCAACTACATTGCTATCCACCACGAACTTTTTAATTAATCCTATAAAAACCCTCATGAATTATACCGCTTGAGATATTGATGCTTTCTTACCTAAATATTTGCTGAACTCTGGTGATTTCTCATCATCTATTTGTCGGAATAGCTTGGCCACTTCTTCGTAACCGTTGACCCTTGCTTTCCACACTTTATGGACACAACGTTCTTCCAAAGGTAACTTCTTGATATCCTCTTCCTCCATCATTCACTATGTCAACTGTAAATGAAGCAATGAACACCTTACATTGGGAAAACGTACTTTATGTAATATAGCACATGTGTACCTACTTAAAATGTGCTAATTTCTAAAAAACTTGAGGTAAACTACTTATGAATCAGTCACCCAAAAAAGGAAAAGGAAAGCACAAATAACCTTACTCTAGTTTTGCATTAAAATTACCCGGAAATCATGGGATTTTTCGGGGAAACGATGCTTTGGTTTTAAAATAATTGAATGGGCGACCGTTTTATCTTGTAAGAGCACAATCGTAGAAAACGTTGAAGTTCCAAAAAACATGTGTAAATGCGATTAATCTTGCGTGACATTGGACATTCCTCAAAATGTCCGATACGTTACACAGAAGATTGCAATTTTTGGCGTATAAATGATAAGTAAATGTTTAAAGATTAGACTCACCTAATAATGCTTTATAAACGAAGCAAATTCTAGAAAAATTGATAAAATTTCCGTGATAATACAAATAAAATTTTACGCATTAAAACGGTCATCTGTCAAAATGTGCAGCAGATACAAATTGATTTTAAAAGTGACCAATCAAATTGATCGAAATCCTCCTAATGTCCGCCATATTTTAGCGTCAACCAATCACAATCGCTAATTGCAACAACAAACGGCAGAGATTTATTGTAATTATCGTTTAGAATAATTGTTTATATCAGCTGTGGCGATATTATGTTAGCAAATTATGTATTTAAATCAGTTTCTACTTGAAAATTATTGGAAAATTGCCAGATGACCAATAATTTCGTTAATGAACCCAAGCAATTTTCAACTGCTCATGCGCAACCAATTTTGATCTGTCGAAAAAGAAGGCTCCAAAGAGGTCAACGAGGTCAACGTTTTGTCGTTGTTTTGTGTTTAACACCTACATTTTGTGTTTATTTTTTGTGTAACACTAAAAATTTTATTAAATATAAAAATCAAAAGAGAAGAATAAAAATGGCAACAAATTCAGAGCCTGTACAAGTGAGTTCACTTCCACCACCGCCGATGCAGTACATAAATCAGTTCACTGATGAATTAATCAAACGAGGAAGAGCTCCGAGGCCTCCTCTGCCCATACACGATCAGTACAGTATGTTTGGAAATACATTCAACACCGAAGAAAGTATAATAAGACCTTTGGAAAGCCAGGTAAATTGAAATATACACAATATATTTTTGTATCTCATTCAATCATTTTTTTAAAGGGAATAAAACGTTTATACCCGCTTCATTTTGATAGACGAAGAGAACTGAAGAAACTTAATTTATCATTACTGGCGAATTTTCTGGACCTGCTGGATCTCCTGGTACATTGCCCCGATTCCCCTCGCAGAGCAGAAAAAGTGGAAGATTTGAGTCTGTTGTTCATTCACATTCATCATTTACTCAACGAGTTCAGACCTCATCAAGCTAGAGAGACTTTAAGAGTCATGATGGAATTACAAAAGCGACAGCGCATTGAGACTGCTAATAGATTCAAAAAACATTTGGATAAAGTGCAGGAAATTCTGCAACAGGCTATTTGTAATCTTCCCGAACCTATGGAATTGGATTCCAATCTGTTCGATACAAAATTCATCAATTCAGCTTCAAATGGAGACACGTCTGATAGTAATGTAGATTCTTGTGATATTTTAGACAGGATTATGTGTAATATTGTCGATTCTATGTAAGTTAAGATCCTATAAAACAAATAACTAAAAAAAAGATATTAGCTAACTAAATTTATCAAATCATAGTAAAAATAATAAGAAAAAAATATGATTCCTTGATTTTTTTGAAAAAGTATGGCAAAATCAAACAATTTAGACGAAAAGTAAGAGTAAATGTGTTAAAACTTTATTTAGAAAAGCTTCAATTCATTTAAAATATTATACAGAGTATCCCACGGAGAGTAGCCTATTAAATAATTTCGGATACTATTCTGTTTAGAATTTTTAGATTTTGCATTCAGTGCACAATTTTTGCCCATAATAACCGGAAGTGGGCTATATTTAAAAGAGGAAGCATGATAGAAATGTTTTTTGACAAAATCTTAATTGTTTTAACAAAAGACTGAAAACGTGAAGAAAATATGTGTTCCATTTAAAAACCCGAAGTTGCGTAAATGTCCAAACTTAGAATTAAGTAGATCAGTGTAATTTAATAGGCAACTGACCGTGGGATACCCTGTTTTTGCAATAATTGGAAAAGGTAGTGATCTTTGGAGAGGATTTAAGGTATGATAAACAATTCCGGATTCAATGTAATTCACTATATTGTGTGAACCTGTCAAATTTTTGCAAATACAAAACACATAACATAAAAAGAAAACACGTCAAGCGGAACTAAATTTTTCACTACTTCGTTTGTACTTTAACCTAATTTTTGTTTTCACTTCACGTAAAAGCTGAAAAAACTGAATGAACATACTCCAAAAGTGAACGAAAGACAAATGAAAAACTTTAGTTCCTGTTATACCCACCTCGTCCTCTGCCACGTCCTCCACGATTGCCGCCGCTTCCACGAAATCTCCCTCCTCCTTGGTTACCTACATAAGAACCAGAGTAAATATTCACCCCCAAAAAATAAAATAAATTATCGTACCAGAATAAAAATTATGACTGAATTTTCCACTGGGCGGAGTGTAGATCTTCTTCTCGTTGCCACCGCGTCGCATTTGTTTATGAGGTCCGGATCCGTTGCTGTCGTACGTAATAGGTACATGCCGTTTAACCGTTTCATTGGCGGTCTCCTTGGGACTCACCGCCGCCACACTCTTCTTCTCTCGTGCGACATTTTTCTCCTCCTTCTTCGTGAAAGATAGTTCGACCTTGCACTTATAACTGGGCGGTTGATGGAACAAATCCATGATGAGCGCGCGGATATTCTTCAGCATGATGGGACACACTTCTCGTTTACGTTTCTCCTCGGCGCTGAATACTTTCTCGGAATCGGACAAACGGAGCACCGTTTGACACCCTTGCACGCTGCGAGAGAAATACAACAATCTTGATTTGAAGTCTTTCAAGAGCGTCGGATTATCCGCCAAGAATTCCGGTTGTTGTTTGGCCAACACGTGGAACGCGAACAAGAGCGCCTCGACCTGCGTGAAGTTCAAAAAGGGAATTTCTGTGCTCGTTGTGTCTTCCGGCGGTAACGGCATGAATTTCTGAAATTCGTTTCGGTTTCATTAGTCGAACGGGTATTGGTGAATATATTTGTGATGATTACCAAGAGAATTTCAAAAACAGATGTGATTTCGTTTGAGGGATTCTCCAGCGCTGAACAATTTTGCGAAATACTTGCTAATTGTTGGGCCACTGCTGCCTGGTATTGTAGTCCATTCTCTATGCTTCCTATGGCGTCCCATTGGGGTAACACTTGACTGCAGTAGTAACTAACTAACTTGGATAAATTCATCTTCGTCTGGAATAAAGACAGATTTATAAATATAAATATTGTGTCTCACGGAAAACTCGTGGGTAAGTTTATCACCCTCGCTTCGCTCGAGAGTTAATTCTACCCACTCGTTTTGCGTAACGACACAACGTGGCCTGACGGCTCATTCCGTGACGTACCCATACCATAATTAGACACTTATCGTCCCATAAATAATTATTAAGTGCTTTCAATTTTTCGTCAATTGTTTATTGACAGTTTAAACCGGTTAAACTATATTTAGTGTAGTAAACTTTAGTAAAAATACTTTTGAATGACTATTACAATCCAAATTTGTTTATGAAATTGAATTTTTTAGAATAGTTAGGACACGTTTGAATTAACTGCGGTAAAAACGATGTTTTTTATGAAACAGGGCCCAGATATAAAACAATACTTGGGCAAGAAAACAACTCTTTAAATGAGAAAAAAAAAGATACCAAAGAACATATTTGAATAAAAAAATGTAGGTTCAATCAATAATTAAAAGTAAATAAACGAAATAAACTTACCGAGATAAACGGAATAATGAATTTGACGCAACACACCAATCGATTGACATAATTATTCTCTCCTTCCATGACCACAAAGGGTTTGTTGATTTCAATTTGTTGCAAAACGATTTCAAAAATTGCCTTTTGTCCTGATAAAGTCTTCACATAACTTGACTGAACCAAGTACCCCATTAAAAGGATGAATTCTTCTGCTGTGCAATCCTATATAAAAACAAAAATAAATAAAAACTGCATAATTGTTATAAAAATTGCAACTTACTTGAATAGTTTGGAGTATATTCTTGATAACCAGATCTTGAATTTCCACTGTTAATATACTTTTATCCAAGAATTTGAATTTTGTCAAAATAAACTGGATACATTTCCCTCTTAGATTCACTTCATTACCCGCTTCATGTATGTTCTTAAAAATACTCTTAATGACTAAAGTGGGTTCCAGTTTAAGTATTCCCAATAAGATGTTGGTGGCAATTGTTAATTCGCTGGCATCTTCCAGTTGCAACAACTGTGTCATAATGTTCGCCACACGAGCGATATATTTATTATCCTTACAACATACAGCCAACGAATTCATGGCGGCAATACGAATCTAATCGTGATAATAATTAATTAAATGCAATTTCAAATCAATTTTTACATTTTATACCTTTTTGTCATCATCTTCGCACAGATCAAAGAGTGCATTGATCGCCTTCTCTTGTAAGTCTGGAAAAGAAGTGAAGAACTTGGATATGATCTGGGCGGCCAATTGTTTCTCCTTTTCTCCACATCCCGCAGCTTTTATAGCATCTGAATATGCGTCGGCATGCTAAATCGAAAATTATTAAAATTAATTTTTAGGTTGTGTTTTATGGAGCGTCGTCGCTGTTTCCCACCTTTGAAATATCGCCTTCAGCGTTTGATAAGGTCTCGTAATGAGCGTAAAGTGTAGTTACGTTCATTTTTTATAGCACTTTACATGTAATTCTATGTGAGATCGGTTAAATATAGTTAAATTGAATCGAAAGTGAATAAACTGGAATAAACACGATAAGCAGCACAAACGCGACGGCGAAAAACTCTCCAAATTTGCCTCTTCAAGCTCTTTAACATAAACAGCTTGGTTTTCATCCAAAACTGTACGCAACACCCTTAACTTCAGTGAAGCGCTTCGTAAATTAGGAAGATGACGCTAGTAGTACCTAGAATTATTTAGCTATACAAGGTATTCCACGTTAGTGGAAAGGCATCTTTATATGGAGAATCGTACGAGCTATTGAAATTTCTTCTTTTCCATTATAAGTTAATGTAAAAGTAAATGCTTATGAAAATATTTTCAACTTTCAATTGTTTCCGGTTAGACCGGAAATAGATGCCAAATTTGTTATTTCAAATAGAAGACCCTATATTTTTCTTCAATTCAAGGTTTCTTTAGCAAATCAAAGAAGATTTTGTACGAAACATTATTTTCCATTATGCTTCCTCTTTGAAATATCGGGCATTTCCGGTAATTTTAGGAAAAATATCTTTACTATGAAAAAATATTCATATCTTCTGATATCTTCCACATTTTTCAAGCAAATTTAAAAACTCTTTTTAATATTTCAACTCGAAACATGTGCGCATGCAATCCATAATAAGCTAATTATCTCAAAAATCGAAAATAATATTTCTTCCAAATGCAATAACTTAATTTTTTTAAATGGATCCATCCATTTTTGATAATTTTTCGAAAATCAACTTTAAAAGACCTATCGGAAATGTTGTATTTTATATGTCTAAGTAAAGTACTTATTGAGTAATTTAATAAAATATGTATGATTTATTTATTTGGTTTAAGGATGGATATCGGATTTAAGGGTTTAAGTTATCCAAAATATTTTATTTATAATTTATCATTTAAGTTCCTAAGTAAATTTTGTATTTTACTGCATCTATTGTAGGATGGTCGTCCATCCATGATCTAAGTCAGTATTTCTAAGAGGTACAGCACAATAGCACATGCTTGAGCTCTTATCTTTTTTGAGCTTATTATTATTATTTGTCTCGTATACTCGTATTTAGTTGTTGACGTTGTTGTTAGGGATTGCATTTAGATTTATGAAATGCTGTCTTAGAATATGCAGAAATTCAATGGTCACGAGTTTCATTCATTTATAGAATTGGCATGACAACAAAAATAGAAATTATTTGACTCATTCCGTTTAATGAGTTTTAAGAACATAATTAAATTTTATTTTAATATGGTCTAATGGTAATAGGTTTTATTGTAAAAATATAATTAGAAATAGTACTTGCACAGAAGTATATACCGATATTTCAAAGTATTTTGAACTGTGTAATCATCGGGGGAGTGAAAAGAACGCAACGGTGAATAGCGAAAATTATAATGCGTTCTTCATTAAAAAGTCTAGTACCCTCTTGCATGGTTGTGCATATTATTTGGTAAAAATCCTCGCGGGATAATTCAGTAATGCACCTCTGCTCTGAAGTTACACTTCCTGTATGCCTTTACGAATTATCAAGATGAGTTTTTCCCCAGGAATATAATAACATCTACGACGATGCAGAACTAAATTAAAAGTATTTCCGTTTCGTACACCTACAATCTATATTCAGATTACGGGGAAGAAAAAGAGACATACCTAAGTAAATTGAATATTTTAAGGTGGATATAGGAAGTTTACTTCTAAAAATATTTATTATTAACTTTCTTACCTTCTCTCACCTTTTTAAATGTAATGCCGAATTTTGATGATACACATTAAAATTAAAACCTCCAAACAAAAAATAACTTTACGAACTTAATAAAAAACTATATTTAAATTATGATTTATATATGCAACACCCTGTATTTCGCATTCGCTTAATATTTTATATGTCTAGCGAATATATTTTTCGTACGTTGCATAGATTATTTTAGATCATTTTCAAAACTCTCATATATCTATACATTTTACGTTTCCATCGGGTTTTGATGAAATCTTGCAGAGGTTTACTTATTATTGCAGACTTAAAATAATCTTCTGTTTAAGCTGACTGACCAAGTTTATAAAGGACCACGTAAGGGATAAGGACTAGAAGTCAGCAAGAAACATGTCCGAACTTTTGGACCTTTCCTACAACTTTCTTCCTTTTATAGCTAATGCAGCACTTTGCCTCTATAAACAAGTGAATATTTATTTTTATAATTAACTTACAAATAAAAATCTATAAAATTTATAATCGAATTGGTTAAACTGAAATTCCGCTCTATTTTATTTAGACTATCTTGAATCGATTGGCATTAGTGTAGGTACATATTCATAGTTGCAAAAGGTCATTTCATGTGCTCCAAATATATACCTACCTATTTATTTATAACATGGCAAACAAGTTGTGTTATTTTCATTGGTCACCAGATAATGGATCTACGTCTACATCATAGACAATAAAAGCCGAAATGTGTTAAAGTTAATTATTTCAAATATTGTCCGTGATTGAATAATAAAATAAACTGAATTGTCGCTAATTTTAAATATGTATACAGGGTGCGTAACTTAAGCTCGCACGGACGACTACGCCTATAATAAAAAAGATATTTGAATTCTGTTTTCAGCCCAATATAGATACGCATGTAAACTATATTTTAAAATTATTTTCGATTATACAGAGTGTTCCAATAAAACGCTATGACCCAAACTTATGTTTTTTAAATAGAATCGTATATATTTTATAATTTATTTTTATACTCTTGAAAAAGTTATTTCATTTGATATAATGTAATTGAAGCTGAGACCAATGCTTCTTCAGAAAAATAATATTTTATATGATAATCTAGGTACTTTTAAAAAATCATAGAACGACAACCCTTAAGTTAAAAATATCGGAAAAATTTGCAAAACAATTTTAAAAACCTCCTTTTTCATAAACTGATGTCAATTCGTGTAAAAGTCTTACCATTGTACAGGGAGATCACGAAACGCGTACCGGCCGTTTTCTTCATTTGTTTAAATGGAACACCCTATATTTAATTACTTTTTCTTATTCTACATTAAATGAGCTTTAAAATGATATAAATTATAAGGGGTGTTGCATTACTAGTTTTTTTTTTAATTGCATTTTAAAATTCAATGTAATCTTATGGAAATGATACAAAAACGGACAAAAAAAGTATCCATGAAAAACCTCTCATGATTTATATCATTTTAAAGCTTATTTAATGAAGAATACGATAGAGTAATAAAATATAGGGTGTTCCATTTAAAAAAATGAAGAAAACGGCCGGTACGCGTTTCGTG
>JARJEA010007284.1:0-16797 GCA_030264595.1 Oligota sp. GC000189
ACAAAAGAGTTGTTATCTTTTAAAATGTTGAAACAAGTTTAAATTTCTTTATTATAATTGTGAAGATAAGATGTGTCCGCATGTGCTGAATAAGAAAATATATATTTTTCTTTATACTGGGTGTTACAAAATAAATCTCAAATTTTAAGAAAGAAAAACTCAACTAACTTAATTTTTTTAACGGGAAACTATATATTTTTATAGTGTTGTTTTTATCGCGGCCGCTTCCGGTATAACCGAAAGTCGTCGAAAGTCTAAAATAATTAAGCGAATCTAAACGTTGTCTTAGGGAAGAACTGCGAGAGAACCAGATTCATATCTCGAACCGTCCTTCCAGTACAGAGATTGTGTGTTTTAAAAAAACCCTGTATAGGTATGGATTTCTATTCCCCGGCTTCATTGGAGATGATTCTCACAAATCCTTATATTTTGATTGCTTCAGACAAACAACACTTTATTAATACAGACATATTAAATCGATCATTAAAAATATTAATAATTTCGAAGGATTTATTTCTCTCTTGATACATCATATATTTCATATTACATATTTGAAGAAAAAAAAAAGATAATTTAGTGTTTAATTTGTTCAATAATTCTTTGCTTTATGTGTAATATACTTCTTATAATAAAAATATGCGTATATATCACAGAAAACATTTCTATCTATACTTTAATATAGGTAAAAAATGTAATAATTCTTGTTTCTATCAAAATTCCAATATCGTTCGTTGCCTATATCTATCTACATGGTCCAGTAGTAGATCCTCGCATAAAACTGCCGCCTACGGAGAATGCGTGCTGGTCCTGTTTTATGTGTATTTCCCGTGACCGGTTACAGGACGCGTCCTCATCCTGCCACATGCATGCACGCACACAGATACCGTTAGCAGCGCTAGTTTTAGAAAGTTGGAGCTTAAAAAAAAGAGAGAGGCGATTGTGCTGGCGTTTTTATGAATTAGCTTTTATTAATCACTGTAGTGTACTGTACTCGACGGTATGAAATTAAAATATTGAACAGGTTTGATATAGCGACGTTCGCAGCAGTTAACGGTTTCATTTGTTTTATATACAGGATGCCAATTTGAGAATTCGCTTGTGAAATCATTTCTCTTTAAAGAACAATTCTTTTTTTAAATACAACTCGCTTCTTTTAAATGGCCATTTCATTTGTGGTTTACAATTTATTTTAATCCTTTTCAGCTTCTCTGAAGATCGCAATTATTGTGTTATATACACATGGTAAAAAAATCAAAGATTGAATTTTGCTTGTCATAAAAATATCTGCGACAAGTTCACGGTGATTTTATATTCAATTTGAAATCCCATTATCTAGGAAGCAAGGCTATTAATAATTAATAAGCCTGTTTTGTGTAAATCGTTGCGAGATTACTTTTTAACTCGTTCTACGCGTCCTTTAATGAATTCAGGACGACAATAATAAAGAGCAGTACAATCAGACAGAAGCATATAGATCAGATGGTAAAATTTCATTGAAAAGAACCTAATTCAAATCCGAGTCTGCTTCGTATTCCCCCTTATTGTGCCTGTGTAATTGTTTGGAAGCCCGAAATATGCAAAGTAATGCTTATGAAACGTAACAGTCAATAGAAGTTTAGCGAATCAATCTTGCCGACCCAAGGCAAGCCAAGAACAATTTCTCGAGTGTAGCCTCTCTCCGGTAAAGGGTTCCCCTTAATTTTCCGTCACTCTACATTATAATTATAACAAGTGAGTTTATACACATCACACCCAGTTCAATTTGTTTTCTAAGCAATCGTTAGAGCTTTATTCCGGCTAACGACTCCGTTATACAATGCAGAATGAGCTTAAACCATATATAAGTCGATATAATCCCTATTTTACTCTTCATGTTTAAACTGTTTTGAGTGAGTTTTAGTGCAATATAAAACCTTTATGCGAGGATAATTTGGTTTATTTAGTCGTGGGGATTGTCTGGCAGTTTTCTTAAGCGCGAAATGACTTTAGTTTATCAATAGTCACAATAGTGGTAGAG
The DNA here is from genome assembly GCA_030264595.1 of Oligota sp. GC000189. Lineage (NCBI taxonomy): Eukaryota > Metazoa > Arthropoda > Insecta > Coleoptera > Staphylinidae > Oligota > Oligota sp. GC000189. The sequence continues at coordinate 2,018 of JARJEA010007284.1, forward strand.
AGTCGAGTGGAGATTGCGAAATTTTGCGCTTTTTTGTTGTGCGGTTACAGGTTAAACAACGGTGGAAAGTTTATTGTGCGGCGTCTGGCTGGGGCAGGAACATTATGGGGTATAATTTAAGGGGACATGTGCCAAAATATAAAATAATTCTCTGAAAACGGCCATCATATAGACACCACCTAGATATACGAGTATATTTCTTAGACGTCAGTCCAACCGAAAATTATTATTCATATTTCGTAAAAATTCCTAAGTACACACAAAAGGACCCCGCAAAAGGGGATGATAAATATGACACGTTGCCTCAGTCTTTCTTTATTTTACTGCTTCTTTACAAAAAATGCGCGTGAAGGATTAACGGATGCCAGCAACGAAAGAATAGAAAAAACGTCTTAACTTTTCCGTACCTAACTTGATCCAATTAGCAAATTAAATAAAAAGATTTCGCAACGCTTTCGCACAACAACTTTTTTACTGCTATATTATGAACAAATTTGCAACACATTTATTTATACAACACCGAGGGGTGTGTGTATATGTTTATTCGAAAAATGCAAATGGGGAACATTTTTCAGGTGATGGAATAAAAATTAAAGAGACGATTGTCAGTGTGATTTCATTGGATTAAACTGCACAAAATCAGGCGCACGGGAAACTTGGTGTTTTTCATTCAGTAATCTCGCATATATAAATCGATAAAACGGAGTATCTCTGAAACAACATTTTTTGCCCTTTTTGTTATAATGCGGATGAGGAAAATAATCGTGTCTTCATTAAAGAAGTAATAATAATACGAAGGAAGCAATACATATTTTTAGAAATTGAGTTATTAACGCAAAAGCACGTTACAATAAATTTTACTCCAAGTCACAATAATTAGAATTTACTCGGCGCATCTAATTATCTATTTCATCCTCTTTGCTTTTTTCCAACTCTGCCCCTTTTCGCTCTCTTTATATTTTTCTGCTATTTGTAAAGCAACGGTATGTATTCACGACGACCCCTTTTTGCGATTCGGTGCATTAAACTTGCAAATGAAACTTTGTTGGAAGAAAGCAAGCAAACCGCGAAAAAAGATCGATCAAAGCGCGGCGTCCTCAAAGAACACTCGCATATAGCATATAGATATATATATATAAAAGAGTATTTGTTTGTGGTGAAGATTTGGGCACGTACGCGGGAGCAGCAGTCCCAGAAAAAAATATATAAGTGTTACGCTTTTAAATCACGACCTGAGAGAAGGAGGCGTCAATAAACCATTGCCTGAACTATCAATCAAGTCCGTGCGCACAGGTTTAGAGGCAATGGCTTTACAAAGAGCTGCGATTAGGCTTATTGCGAGCCAGCGCCAGGCGAGACTAGAAATGCCGTGGCCTCATACATTGCTTGAGAAAATAGAATAAGACGAAGATGAGGAAAAAAGGACAAGTAAGCCGACAGAAAGGCACTTCAGAAAATTGAACCAGAACCACAATAAAATATACTATTCAAATATACTACAATACGCTTAACAAGAATTTATTTAGGGAAAAATAAAACTAAAATATGACCCTTGGAGAACTCTTTGTTTAATCAAATATCCCCTGATGCGACCGCCCCGCGCGTCTGTGTAATATCTATGTCATAGTTTTTTAATTAATCATGTCCGAACCCACCAGATAATAAAAACGAATGCAATAAAATGTGTGCAGATATTTCTACTTAGTACTTTTAGTTTGCTTTCGTTTTTCCTTCTTTTGTTCTCGTGTCTCACTTCGCAACGCTCGCGAATCGCTCTAGTTTACACATATAAGGTAATCCATTTTCTCTCTCACTTTAGTCACGCTCATTTTTGTTTTATTTGTGCAAGCTTTTGCTGTTTGTGATTACTGTAAATACTGAAGCGAGTAGAAATGAAAAGATATGAGTGAAGCGTGATATTGTCGGTATCCTTTGCATTTTTGTTATTTTAACATAAAAATAAAGGAATCTCTCTAGAGCACATTTACTCTCATCTTTTTACTATTATTATTCCATATCGAGTATAGACTATTAAAATATTCTACGAATATAATATAATCCTTATTTTAATGAAGCCGTATTTCGCAAGTATAAAGCTCATTGTATCCGGTTTTGTTTTTTCGGGTAAACCGCGTTTCTTTATAATATTCTCTCTTTAAAAATTGGTCTGCCACCTTCCAGTGAAATAAATCGCTTCTCATCAAATATACGGATTCGTTTCTCTCATTTTCATTCGTCCTTTTACCGTTTCACTATGTTTAGCCTTTTGTGGAACTGTGGAAGAATGAAATAAGGAAGGAGACAAATTGATTGCATTCAATCGTTTTCATTGCTTTACATCGTTTATTATTTTGTATATTATACCTCTAAACTGGGGAAAAAATCATTTAAAAACTGTTTTGTACTATGGAATTGAATGGATGTTGGGGGAGTTTCATACAAAAGCGACTGCGAGTTTGTTTAGTTACGTTAACACCGACCCTGACTTTTTGACACCTAACCAAAATGTAGGCAATTAAAAAGCCTGAGGCTGACCGCTGAAAAGCTTTGACATTTTGTTGTTATTTCTGAATGAACCAAAGTCCCCACAATTTGTCTACCAAATTATTAATCACCAACATTTTAGCGAAATGTTCGATTTTCATTAATATAACTTTGCAAACAAGAACTACTGTAAAGGTACTTGTACTATATGTCTGTGTAATATATTATTATTTCAGTTTCCATCAATAAATGGGACACGTATCAACATACAAATGTCCTTTGATTTGTGTCATTTCTTGTCAGGGAAAGAATAAAACATTCATAGAGTATTTCGTAGGCATTGCTAAATCACTTGTTGGTCAAAATTCAGATAATTATACCATTACGCAAAGAGAAAAAGATGACGCAAAAAACGACGAATTATTTTGTTTGATAAATTCGGCCAAAACCGAAATTTTAGTAGCATTAGCATGTTTGTTGAAATAAATATACTTCATGTTGTTTCGAAGTAAATAAATATCTTGATGTAAACTAAAAGTTGGATCATTAAAATTTGTAAGAACTTTATTTTGTCCTGTAATGACAACAATTTGTTACGAAAAGCACAATCTGGTGAAACCGAAGTTTCCCAGAGCTTTTTTTCCATGTAGCAGCATCATTAATTTATTCATTAAAATATTATAAAGTAAATGCATCGATATTTGTACGCTAACCGAATCGAGCCCCATATACATATTAATAGTATTATGCACACCGTTGTGCGTTAGCGAAATTATGCGTGTACGGTGAATAAATAAATAAATAGGAATTTAATGCAAATGCAATAAGAGTTAATTTTATTTCATTGTTGTTATTTATATTTTTGCTATCAGCAACGTAAATATTGCCAAGCCAATAGTTTCATAATGCGCATATAGGCCTTTTACATGTTGGTTTACAATTTTACATGTACGGTCGAGTGAAATGCTAACGAATCAAATATAAAAGTTTAATATTGCATTAAAGTAACAACAGGGCAACGAATAGCAAACCAAATGAAATACTACTTTATGTTTTCCAACTACTTTCTTTCAAACTTTTTCTTATGGCCGCCCGGTTGTTGGCCTCACCTGTCAAGAGATGCACATTGTAAATATTACCAGTCGGAACTTTCATTCTAATACCCTGAAAAAATTTATATAGATGTTCTATTTTTGCGAACGTGTGTTTGTTGTGTTTTCCCTCCTTAAATGAACAATGCAAATATCTGCATATTCGCGATTTATCGCCCTGTCCATAGTGAAATGACCCCTAATAAATATCGGGATTTTTGTCGTTCTTCTTTGAATGCATAAGATACAATTAAACGATAAAATAATATGCACTTTTATGAGGAATATATTATAATGAAAGCTGGTCATGCACGACAACAAAGACCAAATTAATGGGACACTTAATAACGCCACACTTCGTATAAACCTGACTCATAGAATTGACATACTGGTAGAACATAATGTAATAATAAAAACCAATCCCACCAATATATGGAAATTTACCATAAATCAACTCTAAGTGCCAATCGATGGTCTATATATTTAAATATGTTATTACAAGGTATTATTGATTCGAAAAATTGCTCGGTTGATTTTAAATTTAAAAAAAAAGTATAATCAGATCAATGTTGGAGAATGGCCTCCTTACAAAAGTCCGAAAATTAAATAAATTCGCATTTCCGCATCATTTATCACATAGAAGCTATACTTAAGTGCAAACTCACTTTTACCGCTTGCTATTTAAACGTTTCTGGCAAATCACGCTTGCTTTAAAGGGACAATCTCTCATGGGGTGCATTCAGCATTGCAACAGAAATCGTAAGCATTCATTCGCGTGTAAAATTATACATAAATCAAGCGTGTTTTGTGTAATACGAGTAGTTTAGTCAAAAGAAACGTTGCCGCTAATAGTATGACATAATTTAAGGGCGCCCAAAGTAATTAGAAGTGGCATTGTTATTAACTTATTAAGGGTGCAATATAATTTCATTATAATTATTGCGTTTTATTTGAGAAAACATGCAGTTCCGCCGTGTATAACTACGTTGCAAGAAGTGACTGAAGATATTAGGAACGAAGCTTATCGTGAGCTATGTGTGGGCTACCGATGTATGTTCCATGAAAAGTATAATAATAGCTTTCCGCTCAAAAGTGCGATTAGCTAGGGAAAATATAATTATTTTTCACCTAGCTACCCTTATCGCGAGGAGCACGCAACGCACAAGGCATTTAATGTTCTGTACTGTTTTTCCTTGCCCGTTGTTGTGTCTTTCACAAATGTTGTTAATCGCTTTAATATCTTACTTAAATTTTGTTAATTTTCCTCTAATCTTCACTTATAAATTATCGCTTCTATTCATGATAAATTGTATTTTTGCTGAGATTGCCATTTAATGCTGTTGGTCGGGCCGTTTAATTAAAAAGTGGCCTTACATTAATAAATATTATGTATATTGTATACAAGTGTGTGATTGATATTAAACTAAAACTAAACTAAAAGGAAAACGGACACGTGGAAATTAAACTAGCTGCCCTCGATATTCTTGTTGTTTCGTTTTAGTACTTCCAGAGGCTATATGTTATTTGGTGAAGCACAAATACAAATGGTACAATAAGAATAAAATGCACAAAACAAAAAACAAATGGCAATTGCTTTATTCGTGCAGTATGTGTTAATTTTCCCCATTGCATTTTCTTTCTAACACAAACAAATAGATCGGAATAATTCACTGTAAAAAAGTAAATAGGTTTTTTTATTTGATATACAGGATATTCCACGGTGAATAGTGTATTAAATTATTTCCGAAACTCTATTCAACGCCCGAATTTTTACGAGTTCAATTATATTAATCAAACTTAAACAGGAGTTTGCTTAAAACATTTTCTTTTTGAACTATTTACCCAAAGAATGATGTTTAACTTTGGATTTTCAAGTACCAATTAAATAATTAATATCTTCCAAGTTTCTATTGAAACTTGAAAATTCCGTTTGGAAATTATCTAATATCTAATATTAATATTAACCTGCTAACAAAATCAAATGTAAAGCATACAGGGTGCGCAGAAGATACACTTAAAAATTAGGATTTATATTGTGGCATAATTTCATTTTCTTAAATGGGAACCTATATATTTTTGTATTTTTGTAATAATCTACATAAATGATTCTAAGAAAAATATTGAAATTATAATTTTTTAAAAACAACACTTAATAATGAAATAAGGACTGAAATGCTTTTTTATCGGAATAAAATGACTTTACCTTTATTCTTTTTATTGTGGATCAACAACAACTGAAAATAATTTTATGAAATCTCAAAATTGCTTATTTAAATCCGCTTCGATGAGTTTTAATAAAATTTTCACAAAAATTAATACTTTATTAAATATTTATATAATTTTGAATTTGACATTTGATAAAAGAACAGAGAAATCGTCTGGACAAGGGGCCTTTTGATTTAAATAAAAATATGCCTGTCTCAATTTCCTAATAAGTATTGATTTTAAAAATTTTTCATTCAAGTATTTTTTGTTGACTATTTTGCGAAGATTATTATAAAAAAATATACGGATTCCATTAAAAAAAATCAGTTATGCTGCAATTTATGTTACAATTACAATTTCATTTTGAAGTATGTTTTACGCGCACCCTGTATGATTTAGATTTGATTTCTCATATCATGCAATTGCGTGCATAACTTGGTTATTTACTTAAGGAATTTTTAAGTTTGAATACAAAACCAGGAAGATATTAATTTTTTAATTGGTACCTGAAAATAGAGAAATTTACATAATAAGTTTAAATTACTTTATATGGATAAACGATTAAAAAGAAATGAGGTGTTTCATTTAAAAAACTTTAAAAATTTTAAAAAGTTGACATCTGCTTTCGGTATAACCGGAAGTGGTGTATCTATTCAAACCAAATAATTAGGTAGACGATCCTATACATAACAAAAACATACAAATCTTCGAAATTCTAAAATAAATAGTTTTCGAAATAATTTAATAGGCTCTTCGATGCAACGCACCCTGTATATAATTCATTTCGAAATAATATATGAATTTTTCCTGGTAACCGGCTTTTATTATATTTATTATTATTATTTCCCTTTGCGTAAAAGCTTTATAGTGCATAAAGTGGCATTTACATACTGCCAACAAACACGGGTGCATTCAATTCGGACATATTATTCGCGCCCTATGTAAACACACATATATAACGCACATGTCATTATTCCCAAGCCCTAAGCATACTCACACACACCGTGTAATATAATGCGTGCAAGGGGTGCAAGTATATATGGTTGTGTGTGCGATTGCGAGTGTATAAAGCCACAAAATGAAATCAAGCCGTTTCGGAGGTCCCACCAAGAACGCACCCCCATATGAAAATATATCTTGCCATGCTATTAAAAAAGTTTTTACTCTTCATTCACCCATTCACCCGCTAAAAAGTTTAACTCAGCTATAAATTTATGTAATTATAAGAATTTCTATCCATACTAGATATACACTTTATTTATTATGTTTAAATTGCGGGTGTAGACAAGACGTATACACACTATAAACATACGACAACGAAAACATGCCTTTCAAGTAAGCCTTCGAGATATGGTAATTAGCAGTTTCGAATACGTAAATTAATTGTTCGGTTGCATTTTGTATTTATGTTTGAGCGCATATAGTTTAAACTCTCGTGATGTCTCTCTCATTTAAATTGCCAATATTTCCGCAAAATCCTTTTTGCGAAACATATCACCATTCCCGGGTGAATATTTACTGATACATATGGATAGAGATGTCCGTGGTAATGATGTTTTTTAATTTGCTTCGCGCCGCGGCTGATTTATAATAAATTCCCCAAAACCGTGCCTTTGTGTCTGATGCCTAACAGGGTGGGTGACTACACGTATATATGTAGCATAAAAGGCAAACAGTGTTCCCTCGGGAATATAGGAATGTGTTTGTCGTGACTGGGATACATTATTCAGAGTAGTGCCTCATTAATGAGAATCTAAGGTTATAGTGCGCCTATATAACAAGGAATCGAAGGTGGAAGGCGAAAATTGGGGGGGTTCGGGTAAAATTTCAAGATATCCTTTTTTAACATCGAAAAACCGTATGTACCCATAGTGCAATAACAAACTATACAGGGTGATTTTAACATTTGATGGGGGCATTTGTTTAAGTAGTAGGGTTCAAGATAACGATCAGAAAGTTTCTTTCCTTATATCGTTTCAGGAAAAACGTTGATCAGGCAAAATATTTTCATCTTTCAGCGACTTCTGGTTATATCGGAAGTAGACACATACTTAAATGGAATTATTATGAAATGAAATATTTCTGATTTTTCAAAATTTTCCGGGATTTTGAGCATTCATAAAATAATTCGTATCTTTTACATTTTTCAATGATACTGAAAAATTCCTTCGGAATATGAAAACTAATATATGGGCGCATGTGTGTTTTTAGATAAAGCAGAAAAATTCTTTACACAGGTTGTTGAATATCAAAATTCAAAAATAATGAACGAAAAATGGCCAAACAAAATTTCCATTTTTTCTTCCTCATTTTTGAATTATGTTATTGAACACGCTGTGTAATAAATGTCCGATTTATCTAAAAGAACACATGCGCCTTTATCTTAGTTTTTATATTGCAAAACAATTTGTCAGGTTTATTAAAAAATCAAAACGGTATGAATTATTTTATGAGTACTCGAAATCCCTCAAAATTTCGGAAAATTGTTCCAAAAAGGTGTTAGGTAGATTTTTTTTTTAATAAATTCGATTTCAATTTTGTTTTTCAATTATAATCTGAAATTAAAAGTGCTCAACAGTTTCTTTAGATCATAAACATCAACTATAGTTTGAAACTTTTTCAAATATCTCAAAAAGTATTTGTTGAGCACATGTCAAATAAATGTCATCCGAAAGAGCTTTTTATGTAAATTATAATAATATCGTAAAATATTATGGCTTTTATTTAAAAAAATAATGATATCGTCTTTTTTTCTTTCCCTATTTTTGAATTTTATTATTGAACACCCTGTATAGAAAACGTCTGATTTACCTAAAAACACACATGTGCCCATAACTTAGTTTTCATATTCCGAAAGAATTTTTCAGTTTCAATAAAAAATGTAAAAGATACGAATTATTTTATGAATACCCAATTTTTTGAAAAATTTGAAAAATTTGAAATATTTCAAAAAGGGATTCCATTTAAAATAACAAAGTATGTGTCTACTTCCGGTATAACCGGAAGTCACTGGAGGATGAAAATATTTTGTCTGATCTACGTTTTTCCTGAAAAGGAAACAAAATTTCAGATCGTTATCTTGAACCCTTCTCCTTAAACAAATGCCCTAACAAATGTAAAAATCACCCTGTAGATGTAACCTTTCGCTTTTATATCTTTACTGATGGTCCATTCCAATCAGCGCATATCATGCGATGGTTGACTAGTCGGATCAAGTGAAAAATCAATAATTTGGAAATTTTCAATGGGACCACTTTTGGCTGAATGATTTCATGAATAGGAATTTTGGGTCGCAGTACAAAAGGCGATAAATAAAATTGTTGATTGAATGCGAGGTCGTCCCAAAGGGATAGCGAACGGTCCGGCCATACGATGAGCACGATGCATGCATGACCTACGGGCATAGGGCGAAAGGAAGACACACACACACACACCTTTACTGTATCCCGCACACAGATGTGTATTATTGCATGAAAATCCACAAAGCCTTATCTCAAATTCAAATATCTATGACTGGTCGATATATTGAACCCTCTATCTATATATAGTTAACCATCCTCGACCAGCAAGTACACCTTGGAGTGTTGTCGTTAACACATGTATACACTGAAGCATGCATATCCATAGATATAGAACATTTCTAAATGATTCGTGCATGTACAAGCACTAAATTATGCAAATATTTCCATTGTGGGTTGTTGAACTGGAGCCAAACACATAGACCTTAAAAAGACTAATTAGATCTCTCTCCTTTCCAAACACTGTTTACGTATTAATTACCGTGTGTAATGAACATGAGCTGCATAGCATTGTAAATCAATTGATTGATTAATCTCCCACTTAAATTGGTGTAACGGGATCTAATTCTCATGAATATCAAATAATTATATATTCGGTTAACATATATTATTCCCATGTACTTTTTACTTATTAATGAACAAACGACAAAAAAAAATCATAGAATTTAGTCGACTAGTTAAATCACTTCAGTTGGTAAATCATATACCACCAAGCCTTTACAATTTTAAGCGGTTATAATTGAAATAAATGGAAACTGTGTGCGTATATATACTATATATAGTGTATTACGTGGGGTGTATAGCAAATGAATCAACATATGAATGTGTATTCGTGCGACTCTTTCGTGCGACATGGACCAAATGTTGTAATCAAGATGCTATTATGAAGTTGCACTTTGTTTATTATGAATGTGCTAAAGCCTTAATTAAAGAGTAGCCAGTTTAAACATTCTCCGACTCCACAACTTAAACCACATTTTCCTGGTATATATGGCTCCGAATATGCAAATATAATGGCATACTGGATGGGAATATTGCGTAATAGCTTAATTCGGAGGGAAGGAGGTTAAGACAATTGCGTATGCATGAAGGTGGCACATTTAGGCTCTCTCGCCTCGAAGCTAAGACCTTCCAAAAGGGCAACTATGCCAACCACTTTAGGGAGCATGAACGTAATATAATCGACACTCACGGAACGTTTATGACGCGCTGCTTTTTTTACATGACTCACTTAACCGAGTACAAAGTTATTTGAAGGGTAGGTATACGTTTAGAATTTCTTTTACCATATATAGTTTTCCATTCAACGGAATCGCAATTATAATTTCATGTATACACCGTTATCATTTTTTATTTTAAGATTTAAGAGAGAACCCGTAGACATTTTCAATTTGCGATCGGATTATTAAAATATTGCCATTCTATATATTCTATATATTAGAGTTCTAAAGAAGGTTTTCCGTCTTGGCGCACTCTGTAAAGGCGTCAAATGAGAATCTAGGTAAAGGGTTATTGTAACGTTACGAGAATATAAGTGGTTGGTTCCTGAAGGAGCGCTCGCCACAGTCTCATACTAGTCCTCAAGAATGGTGAACGCCGTTGTTAAACCGCTAAAGTATTCGCATACTATACACCCTGTTTGTTTAGGAGGTGACAATATGGAAATAACATAAGAAATTAGTTTATTGACTCCTGCCCATATTAATTATGGTTTGATCGAATAAAACCTTAGCGGATAGTTCTCGACACAGTCTATGTTACTGTATTTTTGTGTTAATTTCGCAGCCCTTCACGTTTTTGCACATAAAGCCCTTAAAATCGATACTTTAGGTCTTCGCTCCGTCTTTTCTGACACTACAACTAAATATAATACACTTCTATATTCTATATATATATATCGGTCTATAGACCGATAGAAGTGAGAAGTACTTTTAAATTTGAGTCTTTTTTATGGAAGCGCATTTTTGAAGTGCGCATGTGGTAAAAATAAATCAGAATCTTAACGAATCGACAGCTGGCTTCTTCTATTTGTCTTTCTTTTTTCATATTCCATCTCATTTTCTCAAAAAGAAACGAGATGGACCACTTTAATTGATCGCACCATATAGCAGTATATAACATTTGACTACAACAATAAAACAAATGATAAAACTTATAATATGGTTGTTGTAACGTCAATAATTACATCGCGAAGTTTGAGTAATCGAATTTTAAGGGAACTCTGTGTAAAAACGTAAACTGTAAGATACTGGTTTTGTCGAGCACTGAGAGCAAAGGTTTTACTCAATAAAATCAATAAATATGGGGAGTAGTTCAAAAATAAAAACTAATTTCTTACGTTATTTCCGTATAATCCTTGTATAAACCTCTCAAACGAGCACCCGGTATATGATGCGACGCATGAATCCTTTTGCATGAACGTGCAGGAAAATAAACGTTCTCTCTCTCTCTCTTGCATTCTCATATAGACGCGCTTTAGTGTCGAGGAACCATTATATGTTCTCTGCTATGTGTATATAACAATCTAAAACAATTTGTTTTGGAAGTAAATTGGAAAAGGCCATTATATGAACCTCTCCTAGCCGATCACAATATTCATAATTGCAATCAAAGGAAATTAGCATATGCCCCGGAGATATATTTAATATATAGTAAAGTAAAGTTCAAAAGAAAAAGTGCTGTCTAAGTTTTAATTATCGTCGACTAAGGATTTTCAATAAGAAAACCTTATAATGTCCTCCGTAATTAGTATCAGTTAATTAGTTTTTAGTTTTTCAAACAATTAAGTGGAATCGAGAAGGACATTATTCTAAATAGACTCGGTATATAGCTGACATTATTGATGAATTTCGCAAAATGCCGCAACGCGCGACCATCGTTCACCAGCAGCCATACATTGTAATTGTAATGCCTTCTTATGTGCCGTTCGAAATAAGAAGGGAAGGGACAATCCTTTCGGGAAACGAATTCGAAATTACCCACTTGTTATTTATCCCCTAAATGTATACGGTTTAAAGGAAGCCATTCCCAGGATGCAAAATTATCCGCGAGTGGCGGTATAAAGCAGGAATAACAACACATATCCTCATTTATACTATATACCTATATACGAGCTCTTTTAGGTAAACCTGACTTTTCGTTATTTTTCTTCTATACCCCCGTTCAAGGCGTGCAGTCAAGTAGCTGGCTGCACTTGCTGATTCATGTAAAATACCGAAAATGCAAAGTCGCCGTCTGAAATTACGAGTTTCGAGAAAGCTTTTGTTGAAAATCTGGAATAAACATTTAGCACGTGCGATTGTTTACCTAATTGGTTAATCTACATAGACAATAAATATTTTTCCACACACGGCCATTATTCTAATGATGAAGGACTCGTGTAATTGCCACAGCTTTATCAAATGCAATCGTACAAAGGGCTAACTAAATTTGCATGGCCATAAAGTTATGAAAACATTCCCACGTTCATTTTTCTAGATTGCAGGTTTTGTGATACGTCACATTATTAAATGAACTTTGCTCTCGCATTTAATCTAACAATTTAACCAAATATAGTTTATGCGGCATTAACAAAAGTGGATTGGAGTTTTTTTAACGTTCACGTACTAAATGGATTAAACACGAAATCGATTGAGCAAGCAATAAAACAATTTCACAGATGCAACTATTTCATCCGAACGCATATACCTACATACACAAAATGGATTTAATATGGAATAATGTGAATTTCATTGAGGGTACAGTTAATTACAAAACATTTATTAGAGAAATTCGAGAATTCGGTGCACAGCTTCCATAATTTATCCCGGTTACATATATTTATGCATCGTATACCGTACTTATAAGCATTATTAAATACTAATCGATAAATAGAATTAATTTTTGCAAGTACGAACAACTCCCGGTTTACATATATGATGTTTCGGAAAATAAAATATTGCTGAATAACATTTGCTGACTCGTTTGGTTTTTAGCCCCGAATTCCTGCTCAACGACAAGGATAATTTATGATATTTGCTTGATTTATACTTCCTCAGTAGAACCGATAATGTATTTGTCCATTTATTTCCTGAGACAACTGCTAAGAAACGGCTAGCAGGAAGGAAGAAGTAATTTCATTAAATTTGATAATGGCGTTGTGCTGTTACAAATAAAGAATGCAACGAAAAAATGGAAGCGATTATTTTTATCCAACAAACGAAAAACGGGCAAACTGTGTTAACAATTTCTTTCTGCGTATAAATAAACAAATAAAAATGCGTAGGAGTATATGCTGAACGCGGTTATAATTCCAAATTGAATTGTATCGAAGCCGAAAGTTTTCTTATTAGAAAAAAAAAATATTATCTCTCCGCGTTTTTGAGGCACACTCAATAAAATACTTGGCTGGAAACAGTGATCAATGATTTTTTTAGTACCTTCTGTGATTTAAAGCCAGTGTCAATATTTATTTTATACAAATGCACCAACGTCATTCTTATATCCATACATTTTTCCTCAACTTTAACTTATGTGAATAGGTACACATTTAACATCTGCGAATAAACATGGACCGAAGAAAATAAATGGAGCACATACAGCAACTTTCCGTGAACAATGTACTATCATATCTCTATAAGCATAATATTATATTTTATATGTGGTAAATATTCATATTTTTAGCATCATAATAATATGGTATGGTCAAACATACAAATGCAACGATATCGCGCGCTATTTTTTAGTGAAGATAATTTAATACCGATTAGAACATATTTGCATGCACAAAGCGTATTTTAAAAAACGTGATACAGATAAGAGTAAATTAAATACGCTTTTTGTTAGTAATTGATACTGATATAAATATAGTAGGTCACGATCGTAATTGAGATATTAGCTTTTTATTCCGGCCGTTTTTGTTTCCCTTTCTTGATAACGTTATTTTCCCCTACTTTGTTTAGTACTCCATGTATGTGGCTGGTGGCTCATATATTTGATTGGTTGCGGATACATCAAGCAATAAAATCGAAATAGCTCATCACTATTTATTATTTAGCGCAGCTTTTATATGGGGCCAATTGAAGCGACGACTTGGCTGTAATCTAATGCCCCGTTTAAAGCCGAAGTAATCAGTCGAGTTAATTTATATGACACCTATATATGGCTTTATTTCATTTCATAAATGATTTAAGAATATTAATATATTCTTGTCTTTAAATCATCATCGTATGCTTTGATTGATAAACAAAAGTCTTGTTTGTTTTGTTTCTAATATTAGTGTTTACGCGTCTATTAGTAATTAATATAGAACTAATTCACGAATTTAGAATACGTGAATATATATACATATATATATAGTGCCGAATTTCCACAACCATCAACTGATTTTCGGTAAACAAACAGGCCCAAAGCATCGATGATCAAAGATTTGTTTCAAAGTGTCCCTTGAATTAATATCAAAAAGATTATCCTATTGTTATATATCATGAAAAGCTCTATATATATAGAATTTGAATGTTTGTCGTGTACTGAAGCGAAAGCACAATTAGCAACGACAATCCAAACCAAACTGGTTGCTCATTAAAATTAGATGGTTTCTTGTCATAAACAATAGGTTTATATCGCAACAATATCAATAACAACAAAATTTAAATGACTCTAAGCGATCATTAACATAATATATATTTTTAGTTGTATACTACTAATCTCAGTGGAATTGATA
>JARJEA010007395.1:0-22048 GCA_030264595.1 Oligota sp. GC000189
AGACGAAGAAGCCAAAGACCAAAGAATTATATAGTACGTAATGTACGGGTATTGCAGTCTTATATTACTTCTATTCAACTGCACTGGATTCGATCACAATAAACGTCCTTTCTAGTTTTCGAACTTTTGATCAAATCTGTGTAGGGAGCGAATGGCTGGCCTCCTTTGATAAATACTTACATGACTGCAACTGTGATTGTGTGTACTGTGTATGATGTAAGTTAATTTCTTAAAGCCTTTCGTAGTGTACGCAAAATAGTCAATCTGGCTGGGATATGTTTTATGGGTCGCGGGACAACAAGATGAGTTAATGCAGGAATATTCGTAGTTAACCAAGGAGAAGGGGACGATGAGCAAGACGTTTGCTGGTGACAGTTTATCACACTGGGATGCATACATATACTATACACACTCGCACATATTATATATATGTATATATAAAACTAAACAATCTGCAAGAGACAGAGCAGTGCTAAGAATTATAATGGGGTAAGTTAGGCAGGTGGAGTGAGATGGGCAAGCAAACCAATGGCTGCCGTCTGCAACCTGTCCACATAAATCTGTCACCGCGAGACGCGCGGGGCGCTAAAAGCAAACCCATGTGATGGCTGAACTTAAAGGTTTCAGATCTATCTCGCTATTTATATCCGAGAGACCGGCTCACCGTTGCTCCCGCTCGAGCAGCAGCCCGCCGCCACTATCTTCGCTGTAGTCTCTCTTTTTCGCCGTGCGTGTGAATCGGTATAAAGGACTCATGCTTGGAGCTGTTCTCGCTCGCGCTTCTTTCCCCACTCGTCTTGTCGTTCTTCTTTATTCGCTGCAAGCTGCAGGCACTTGTTTGACATCATTTAAAATGCTTCATTTAAATTAAACGCACTATTACTCCCAAGTAGAAAAATCTCTTCAACACGTCTATATCAAAGAGGCGAGGCGAGTCCATAGAGAATGCAAATGAATTAATGTCGCACCCCCACCAAACACGCGAGCTTGCCATCTTTCGCGTTTCCGCTTCGTGCGAAATAATTAAGTGCGCTAATGTCGCAAATTAAAGTTCAATTACCATTTCGAACACTTTTATAGATGATCGCTTCGCTTGAAACTGTTCACCTAGATGCGCGAAAGTGATGATGCACCGAATATGTCTAATTTAGTGGCACTTGAAAAATTATTTGATTCGCATCACACCTTTTTCGCAGTTGCGCCATAGGAATATTTATCTTCTTATGATTATTTATTTGAACTTTTACGTGACATTAATAATTATTCATTTCCTTGCATACCTACTTAGAAAACCGCACGATCTAACGTCAATTAAATGTAGGCATGTGCGAGCCGAGCAACTGTGATGTAAAGCGTTCAAATAAAATGCACACATCCAAGTCGTAAGTTATATTAATTTACGACTCAAATATGGATGGATAACGCAGCCAGGAAATATAAATATGAAGACGCATAAATTTGAAGCGAATACAAAAAAATAATAAGTTATACACTGATCTCTATGATTATATTTTTGATGAAAAATTAAAAGTCGCCTCGAATATAAACCTTTTGTCTAAATTATTCCCACATTATACTTTCGATATGAATTATTTAGTTAATATAGAGCGAAATTGACTAAAAGGTTAATCATTGTTATATGCAAAGCATTGGCCATTCAAACGCTCGCGATAAATCAATCTACCTGCAAGTTGTTGGCATTGTTTGAAGTATAATTTAAAGCAAACATTTACCATAAATGCTTTTCGACAGCTTAATTACAATTTCTTTCATTATACTTTTTTCCTCTGTTGGAAATTGAAACCGTCCAAACATATATACAAATGAAGGGAGCAAATTTTGTGGCAATCTTTCGATGTCGAGTACAGAAATGTTGTACTATCATCACCGTGGCTTCAGTGCTACCACTGCAGCTATTTCTTTTGAGTGAACGAAAGGGACAAAAAGAGAGAGAGAGAGGTTAAAGAGACGTGACATGTCCGAGCCTGGAAACGACAGATGAAACTGCAGGATCTCGTCATCAAGCTAGCTGTCCTGTAGCTGTCTCGCAGAATTCAACCCCCACCTTCCCACAGTGTCGTCAGTGGGGTGCGTCAGCCTCGAACCGACTTTCAGAGATTCGAGGGTAGTTTAGTTAACTATAAACTGTACGCACATTGAGACGATTTTAAGTATATTCAGTGTCAGTGTCGGATTCCGAGCAGGAAAAAAGATATATTTAAAAATAACTCCGGCCATAGTATTTGGCACTTGTCCTATTTTCGTAATATTTATCTAAGGTAAGAACCGCCACCAGGCAAGTCCACAAACAAAAATATTGTTCCAAGTATACCTGCTTTATCTAATGTTTTCATTTCGGTTTGCGCAAAGAACTTTTAAATGTCCACGTTATTGTTTTTGTTTAATTTAATTTATTGCATGTCTTTGTGAAACGAATAGCAAAGGAAAGTCCACTAAGCTCTCCAATATTCTTGTCGGAGTTGTCAGTTAAGCTGTAGGGACTAAACGGGACAAATACTTTTCCGGTTAAACAGACAATTTGAAAGACATTGCATATGCAATGAACTCCAAGTCTATCTCTGGCATCCTCAAAGTCCAAGCCAGCTCTACTCAATTTCCTTCCACTGAAAACGCATTTGAAAGTCTCGTTCGCTAAGTTCATACGTCTATGGTTTATTTATTACGATTGGACTGATGCGCGACGTTAAGCCCGCCGGATATTTATCCGATTGATCGACCGGTGCAGTTCATGTGTCGATCGATCAAACTAATTAAGAGTAACGATAAGCGAAAAACATCAGTGGGACGCAATTAAGAATAAATTCGTTTCTACCTGCGCGTTTTGAACACGGGCCCACTTTTGTTTTTCTTCTTCTCGTAGACCTTGTTTTTGAATGATTGACGGATGAGTTTAAATCAAAAGATTAAATTATATATAAAAATAAAGCAGAAGACAAAGAAACGAACAGGTAAAGGGAACGACGGAATCCTCGATAGCATTGATCTGAGGGTGGTGGACGGACTTCCGAGGGTCGCTTGTCATTCGCTTTACTCTCGGACAACGCTGTCACTCTCCTGGTAGACGTCTCATCAACACGCACGTCCGAGACAGAGCTACGGAACGGTTTTCCGAATCAATACTTGTTGTCTTCGGTATAGTCAGCATAAAATCTCTTCACCTTGACGAAACGTAGAAATATAAATTTTTGCAGTGAAATCTACACCTATAGATTTAATGTTGAGTTAAACAATTTGCATTACCATATTTTACGTTTGTCCCAAAAACTCTATAATAGTTATACCTACTAGTTACCTCCTTGCGTAAATTTATTTGAATTAGCTCCATATTAAAAGAAAATTAATCAGATTTATTGATAAGAATTTGTTGCAATTTGTCATTGTAAATATAAAATAGAATATGGACTTTTAGCGTGCTTTAAAAGAAATGCAAATTCGGAATACGATTTAAGTATATCAAGATTGGCAGGCTCGACGTTTTGGGGTTGATTGATTCGCCACGATTAATATTCGTGAGGTAAGACGTAAAGCGCGTGCCGTATGCCCCTTGCCGTATGCCCACCCTTGACACCGATCATTTGTCCGCGGTGCGCGTGGGGGGTATTCGCTCCTCTTTTCCCCGCTCGTCATCATTAATATACGCTCAATCAGTAAAGAAGGGTTTCGGTTAAAGAAATCACAAGCATCGATCACGAGTCCAAAATTTACTTTTACAAACGTCTTATGTTTCGGTGCGTACAATGGTGGTGTGAAAGTAGTAGTCAGTTGACTGATGACGGTATTCACTTGTCTGGTGATGAGTGGGATCTAATTTACAGCGCGAGTGTTGAAGAGTCAGCGACGGGTGGTGGATCACTGTGCCATCTATCAGAAAGACCGTGGGACGCTGCGGTGGGAACTTGCGCATCACAACCACCTGGACCTCCTGTAGGTGATCGAGGACCACTCGCCACCTAACAATGCACACGTGTTGCCAATTAAGTAGTGCCATGACTTTCGCAGTAAAAAAGTAAAGCAAGATACCTAACTAGCGCGAAAAAATAATAAGCGAAAAATGCGTGTGTGTGGGTGTGTGTTTTTTTATGGAAACCGTCATCCTTCGACTGCTACGTTCGGATTTCGTGTGGCCATGTATATATAAAATATATTTTCTTTGCCCCGGGATATTTTCCAATGCATTTCCGTAATCGATGATGGATATTAGAGATGAATTATGACTGTCAGTGACGCACGGCATTGCTTTTATAACTGCATCCCAGAAGTCGTTAATACTTTTTCCCATTTTGTGCCTTCTCTGTTTTTTCCCTCACGATCATCGCACCACCTAATGGCCTAAACCTCCTGCTTTCAATAATGGCATCGCTAGTATACTACGTATTGAGAGCACTAATAGTAGTAGTAGTAAATATATAGTTACCGATTGTCAACGATCACGCTCTTTGATGCGGGGCACCGCACCGCAGGACGACCGATGCTAATTTCTCTGCGGAGTGTTTTACATTTTCTGTGTATGTTTAGTATCTAAATGGATTTAGGTTCTTTCAAATACATAGGATATACTGATAAACTTTGGGCATGTGTGAGTGGAATTGTGGGGAGAGCGAGATAAAGAAAGGAAGGAGAGAATAATGCATAATTCGGTCATAAAATATGTCAGGGTCTCCAGAATTGAACGCTATCCTTCAAAGCGGGTAGAGACGGCAGCGGAGGTTAGATTTATTGGGCAATAAAGTATTATAATTAAACGCGTTCGGGCCCCGCGATGTCACTCGGTCTACATCTATAAATCTCGTCTAGGGCGCAGCACGGACACTCTCCATGCAGAGCAAAGGTGAGGCATGTGAGTGAACAGAAACTACCCCCTCACACCCTCTCTCATTCTCGACGACGCCCGTCATAACGCCATACCCCGCTGGATGTTTTATTAAAGCCATTCTGGTGTAAATCATCCAACCCCTCAGCGTCTCTGCCCCCCTCATATCCTTCTATCGGTCACCGGCGATTATTTACTATTTCATCCAGCCCCGAAATTCCTTCGAGAGTGTTTTTTTTTTTAGTTGAACTTTGTAGTGTGCAATTTAACAAATGATTTACCAAACATTGAGATATTTTTATTTCAATGATAAATATATTTTACAAGAACCAACGATTTGCAATTAATCCCACCTGTTTGTTTGGTTTTTGGTTAAAATAAAGCCCTTTGAATTCAAACGTATACGAAACGACGACGAGCGATTGCGTCCTTGTGACGGACGGGTGCCAGGTGTACGACAGCTTGACGAATGTGTCTCCGGCTCGGACGCGTTAGGCCGCCATCCTAATGGCCGAGACAAATTATCTACAACGGCTGTGTATAAATACACAGCGTAATACACTTTTCAACGCTAATTACCCGATACGTATTCATTCTCACACGTCGCGAAATAGTTAGCTCTTTTTAAATATATTTTTTAATTTTATATTGTACATATAGATTTATTAAGTCGATCGTATGAATTATTTATCTTGGCACATTTTAATTAATAGATTAATCAAGCAGATCTTCCGGATGTTTAAATATTCAAACGGCCTGTGGAAAGCAACATTACTTATTCTTTTAGAAGTTTCTCGTGTCGCGATGGCAATTAGTAATTATCGCACACTCGCAAATCGCTTACATTGTATACATGTTTGTATTTCAAGCACGCGTTTCGGTATGTTTATCTCCTGTGTATATAAAAGAAAACAAAATTTCATATTGAAATTGAATTATGCGTCCATAAATAACCAAAGTGTCATTGTAATATCTAGGAATATAGTCGTATATAATCGAAACGAGTATTGTGGTGACCGCAACAAAGTGGTTTAAATTTGTGTGCGTGTGTGTGTCCGTATGTGTGTTCCTCTCTCTCTATGTAATAAACCGAAGTGCGTCATTTAGGACATAAATCTGTCAGTCGGCTGGCCATAATCATATGGCCACTTTCGTGCGAGTCACACAAACATCCGCGACATGTGACATTTGACAGACTGTTATGTATCCGCGCCGAGCTTTCCCAGAGGACCCATCGACGCATATTATCCTAGTTTCCCAGTCGGACGCGGACGTATTGTCAATAATGTCCAGCCGCCACCAATCACCCATATGCTCATGAAACTATCAGCTCTATATAATGTTGCGCTCGGCTTCTATTCTATTACCTGTAATGTTCACCACTAAAGTCTAAAACTCTAAACCAAAGTAAACTTATATTTAAAAAATATTTCTGATCTATATCGCAATTCGCAGAGATACTTAACTTTGTTTGTGTAGACATATAATTCAAATTAAAAAGACATTGAAAAACATGTCGGCCTATATTTGGACGACATGTGAGGCTATACTGGTAAACATCACACCACTAATAATGGTGACACAATTTATAAGATTTCAGAGACGCGCATTCATCAAAGAGCATTAAAACGAGCAACAAAATTTCGCGCGAGAATATATCATGCGCTTGCCAAAGGGTCCGACTTAATGTTCTCTTTAGTTTATTAGTTTTAGAAAATAAAATCGTATAAGAGAGCCATTCGGATCTTACGCCAGAACCGATTACGAGCACTTTAAATAATCCTAATATATATTCTCTTCGCTCTAATTATAAAACTAAACAAAGACGTTGGTAAGAAAGAGCGAACACAATGGACGACGATTTATTTCGCCGTTGCTCGCATTCGCTCGCTTGCTCACAGATCGTAATAATAATATAATATAATGACGACAACATAAATTACGGTGACATTGAGTAGCGGCGGATGGACGTCGCTTTAATATAGTAAAAGATACAACGGACCACCAGGGAAGGGTCTATTGTATTTTCCACCGGTGACTGAGCACTTTTCTTCCGTCCTCCACCCCTTTTCGAGGACTGCGTAACACTAAGTGTATATCTATAGATATAGGTTCTTCCTTGGAGAGGCGAACGACTGGGGTTTTAAGTTTTAACGCACTGGCGCTTGACTATAGTCTATATGGATATACTATACTGGATCGCTGCAACTACGTATATTCATATCGAGACGTAAAGAACTCTTCATTCAATAAGAAATTAATAATAATGATTCTTGTTTTTACCTTAACTACATTTCCCATCATTATCAAAACCAAATTATCACCTTTGACTGATGCTTTGTTGTCTTGTTGCGGTTGTTGTTGTTGTTATTATAACACCGTCACCGAGATGTAGATGAGTATAGTCTGCTGTTAATAATATTAGAGTCGACGATGAGTTGACACTGACATATCGAGTTAAGATGAATTCCGAGTGTCCCGTGATAATACATAATTACAATAAATCAAAGCTAAGTGGGCAGGTGGACAGGTAGCCATCCAGAGCGACAGCATACTGCTTTTAGTATTATTTGCGTAGGACGACAGTGACCTGACCTTATTGATTTAGGACGTACTTAAAAGTGAACACTCGCCTAGACCCATATATGTGTGCAAACAGTCGATAAGTAGGTAAATCGATGATTAGAGTTCCGTGTTTGAGTGGAGGAGCTTTCTATGTGGGTGGTCGGGAATCGCGCGACAAAAAACAAAAACACCTCGTGAAATTAGGTACACACATTCAGTAGCTAATTAAGTTCATGTAAATATGCATAAGGCCATAAAAAGATATGTACGCCACATGCACAAAGGCCTAGGTATATATGCTTGCTGGAGGAAGGATAAAGGATGAATTGCGTGTAATGTTATTAAGTATTTTGTCGGTTGTTTAATAATAATTTCAGTCGGCGCGACTGAAAGTCCCTAGGCGAATAAATCAAAACAAATAATATAATGAAAAGTTAAACAAACGCACGCGTATATTTATTAGGCAATAAATGTTTAGCTATAAACTACGTTTATTAACTCGCGAAGATAAATAAAGAATGCAATAAACGGTGATGAGGTTAATTGCGACGACGGTGCAAGAACTACGAGCCGACAAACGAAATAGGAGTAGCGCCGATTCCACCTTAGCCTCCGGAATATTTTAATGTGTTCTATTTAGAAGAGGAAGATTAAATTGTTGACACACAATGCAACCACAAAAAAATATTTTCAGAATGTTTACATTATTGCGCTAGAATTGCCAATAGGTATAATAAAATTAACATATCACATAATTAGCATTTTTCCCGCAGATAGCAGAGTCAAGAAACTATTTTATCTACGATTTAATACCTTGCAGAAGCATTCTGGATACCTTTTGATACCTATACCTTAAGTTAAAATACATTAGTGTGTGTGTGTGTGTGTGTATCACAATACCCCGGTCACATAGCGAACACTTTTTTTTTCATTCGATATAGAAACACATGCATCTCTGCTAAGACTAAGGCCGTGACCTAAGCGGATCTTTAGAGGAAGCGGTATGCTAATGGTGACATTAGACTGCCGAGTTAACATTGTAAATCTAAATGTGTAATTGCATCGTGATCGGTGCGCAACCGAACCGCACCGCACCGAACCAAACGGAATTATCATCATATACCGTCTTTTGACATTCTTTTAATACTCATCAACTTCAACTCGATTCCAAATAATAAAAGAGAACTCTCGAAGAATCTTGTCTACTTCTTGTTGATTGCTGCGTGACTGACACGTGATTGACGTTTAAGCTGGTGAACAAGTGGAATTTTAAGAGGTTCTCTCAGTTAGCAGGATTCTCGACATAATCTTATTGGACGTTAACTGCATTATTTTCATAGTTTTGGTTACGTTTCTCTCTCGAGTAGCGATTAGGTGCAATCACACGTACGGTTAATATTCACGAGGCACGTCTGATTACGGTGTACTGCTGAAGCAGATCCATTGGGAGTTTCGCAGGATACATGCTGTAGGTGTGAGAAATCTTATTTCAGTACCGCAGTCTCCGGTAATCGAAGCCCAGACACGTCTAATGAAGTTTGCCCGGTCTCATCAACGAAACTGACCGTTGTTTGGTTTGATTCCAACTTGGATTAATACGAGAGTGCCTCTCAAGGGCCACACGTAGCGGAAATTAATCACCGCGCTAGCACTACTATAGTTCTGACTCCACGTTTCACTGACTTTCAATATCCATATAAATGTGTGCACTGTGCGTATTGGATCGGCCATCTTTTCATCCCTTATGTTCAACTATACTATCTATATCGCATAAATAATAAAAAGTGAATGTCTTGGAAGCGGTGCCGCTTCATTGTTTTAATTTAGCGATCGTCGTGCTTGAGTACAACAATTGGGTTGGTAAAGTAGATGTAGAAGAGAGAAAAGCTGTGTGTGTATCGAACGGAGGGCGAAATAACATCCAACTAAAGTATTTTACAGTTTAGTCCGCGCGCTGTGCAATTTGGTTAATTGGCTTCGGGCATAATGGCTCTAATAAGTTTTGGGCCGAGTGTACGTTTATGAACAGAAACTGCAACGTGTTTTACGTTATGACCCCTTGCACCCTGATTTACAGTCTATTGTCTTTCATTTCTTTGCCGTGCGGAGAACCGGGAGCGACTTATCTAATCAGAGTGTATGGTTTATGAACGTGCATCGGTTAATTCTAGGAATTTGTAAGGCACGAGTTACTTAATATCGCCTAACTCGTATCAGATTGCCGCTAATGAATGTCCGCAACTCAAAACGCATGATCTGATCGCACCAATTTATATGGAATTAAGCTGGCACTCGTTTACCGATTTCAGATCGGCTTGTAACTGGTCTTTAACATGAACAATTTGTTGATAGCATCACCACCTTATTGCTGTATACTGTATACAGTATACTATAGAAACGAAGAAACGGTGCAACCATAGGTCTCGATGTGTCCGGGGCGTTTATGCACATTGCACGGTACAAGAGATGAATATGGGTTTGTCGCAAGCGCAAGGATACTCGAACCGGTTATGGATGAATCTGGAATGTCTTCGTTCTTGATAGTGCACGCAGCTTAGTAAGTTCGTGGTATCAACAACTCCTGTGCGCGTTTCAAAGGCAGCGGGAGGCCGGGACGGACGCACTTGCATAGACACATATGTATAACCTGGAATAACAAGTACAGGGGCGTGCACGTATGTCTCCTAGCTGTCCAAACACGGAGCAACAATGAACAATGGCAACATAAATCAGCGTAATTAGTTTCAGCAAAGCTGCTGTATCTACATGTTAAGCTGAGCGGCAAAAGCATTGGTCAGCGAGATGCGTTTCGAACAACTTTACTCCGCCTTTTCCAGGATTTAATCGAATCCTGCTAGATCCTTCGTACTCACGGCGCATTGACAATAATTACATATATTTTCCATGTCCGGTCTTTCGCTAGACAGCTACTGTGTTGCTGTTGTTTTTTCCCGTCTTGTTTGAAGGCTCACGATTTAATATTGAATATACGCATGCATTCATATGAAACCACTACTATAAAGTGAGAGAAGGAGTTGCCATCGTTCCGTCGTCCACACGTCGTCGTTTTATTCGGTTCCTATTGTTTGTGAAACGTAGCCAGAATGGAAACCGAGTTAGCGATATTTTCAAATACAAATCATGAGATATGATCGGCGCATTATGGTTACTTACAAGAGCAGATACCTTCCACACATATATACAGACAGAAACACAACCAATCTATCTCTATACGAATACATATAAAAGAGCGCAGCTTTCTGAGAATATCTTCAAATGAAATCGCACCACATCATCACGAGTTTCAAAACAATATTCTAATCAAACGTCGCGATGATATTTTCTCGCTTTATTCTAATTTATCGACGTTACCGATCTTACTCTCTCTGTTTCTCTTAGACTCATTGTCAGCGTGCGCTAGACACTTGAACCTTTCCATTTCATTAACTTTTCTTGATTGACAATTACAATTTTACTGATCGATCTTATTCTTTGGTTACAGGGGAAGGCGGTGAAGAGGGATGTCCCGAAGATGGAGAAAAATTAGAAGGCGATGAAGAATCTGGTTCGATGACACCCACTTCGGCTGCTTCACCCACTCCGGAGGATGATGCCAATTCACCTGCTCCCGGTGATCCTGCATCTCCGAGGAGTCCCATTTCGATATCGGGGGAAAGAGCGATCGCCAATCATTTAACCGAAAGGTAGGTGAAACAATTTTATTCCGTTGCCCCTCGTTATATTGCTCCGGTTGCGATATTATTTAAACAAGACTTTCGATATTTACCAAATATTAAGGCGGCACTTTAGTGTACGTTGCGTTGCGGTTAAAATAAAGGGCAATATTTAGTTGTGACGGGCCGCTATTACCGTAAATCATTACAAAGCAAACACTTTTATGCCAAGCCAAGCAAACAGTAAGCAGTGAGTGCTGCGCAGTCGGCAAGAGTGCTATGAAAACACACTGCTAGTAAGCAGGAGCTTTTATATATAATTTCCAAAACTTTATTTAGTAATCTCGCGATAGCTTTGCGGTTGATTCGGTTTATAACAGGGTAACGTTTGTTGAACGTCTGCTTTTACTCTTTGCAGTGAGATGACAAGTCCAAGATGCCGATCAAGGGATTCCGGCGAATTAGGTAGAAGTTCGCCGGGTGAATCGATGTTTACGGATCGAGGTGCATTAATACGTAACGTGCCACTAGCTGCATCAGCACTTAGTCCGGTCGGTGTTACGCTACCGCCAACTTTGCCCGCGGCAGCCGCAGCCGCACTTCTGCCACCTCAATCTGCCGCCATGGCCGCATACTTAAATGCAGCGGCAGCAGCGGCCCAACACTCTCATCGTTTAATGATGACTTCTCCACTACCTCCGACTTTTAATCGCAGTTCCGTATCGCCATTGGTTTCCTCGTCGTCTTCACCTCCGGGTCATCACATGGAAATGCCCCTTCGATCTCCATCTGCTGAAGGGATCTTAGACTTTAGTAAACGATCTTCAAAAAGTGAACAGTCTGAATCTGATAGTGATGTAATGAACTTGAGTAAATCCGGTACTCCACCTCCGGAGGGCAATAGTCCTCTGGACTTATCTGTGACGACACGCAAGAGACCTTCGGAAGACAACAGTTCGCAGCCGCATTCACGCAAGCAACGCACCGGTGATTACAAGTCAAATATACCTGCGTGGTCTTCTCCGGTGGCAGCATCGCATCTACCGTATTTCGCCGCGGCCGTGGCGGCGGCTAGTTTATCTCCGAAAACTAATCCGTCGCCGGATTTGTGGAATGGCAAATTGAAGCATTCGACACCGACACCAAACGATGCGACGAAAGCTCTGGAGAAAATGAGTGAACTTAGTAAACTCGGCGGTGAGGATTTGTTCCGGTCGATGGCCAACAGCGGCACCACTGTTAATTCAGCCAGCAGTCGACATAGTGCATGGCAATCTCACTGGTTAAATAAGGGCGCCGAACAAGCAAAGGATGTACTTAAATGCGTTTGGTGTAAGCAAAGTTTTCCCAGTTTAGCTGCGATGACTACGCACATGAAAGAAGCAAAACACTGTGGAGTTAACGTTCCCGTCCCACCTATGCAATCCCAAAATATTCCGCCGCATCAACCGCAGACATCTTCGCCCTCGAATACCAATACAAGTTCGTCGTCATCGACTAACTCGAGTAAGCCGAATCAATCCGATTTGAATTTACTAATTAAAGAGACAATGCCTCTACCGAGAAAATTGGTGCGCGGTCAAGACGTTTGGTTGGGAAAGGGAGCGGAACAGACCAGACAGATTCTCAAGTGCATGTGGTGCGGCCAAAGTTTCAGATCATTAGCGGAAATGACTAGTCACATGCAACAAACACAGCACTATACCAATATTATTTCCCAGGAACAAATCATCTCCTGGAGATCGAGCGAGGATCCAAAAAACGGAAGCAGCGGAGGGGGCGGCGGTAATGGTCCAGGAGGACCTCCAGGTAGTACTAGTAGTCATGTAAGCGCCGTATTAACTTGCAAAGTGTGCGATCAAGCGTTTAGTTCATTAAAAGAGTTGAGCAATCACATGGTTAAGAATTCGCATTACAAGGAGCACATTATGCGCTCGATCACGGAGAGCGGCGGTCGTCGGCGTCAAACGCGCGAAAAGAGAAAGAAGTCCTTACCCGTGCGTAAACTTCTCGAACTCGAACGGGCGCAACACGACTACAAAAACGGCGACAACGGCGGTATTGATAAACGAGGAGATTCGACCGGCGCCGGAAGAATCACGTGCGAAAAGTGCGGAAGTAAAATCGAAACGTCACTCTTCGTCGATCATATTCGTCAATGTGTCGGCATGACTACCAACCAAAGAAATTTTTTAAAGAACGCTTTAATGTCCAATAACGTATTACCCCCTGAGCATCGAGAAAAATCGAAAAAGTCACCCTCTCCGCAAATCAGATCTTCACCGAGTGTAGAATCAAAAGAGCAACCCGCTAGTGATAACAATAACGGATCGTCTCCGTCCGTTTTAAATGCAATTGAGAAATTAATCGAAAAGAGTTTCGATTCGCGCGGCAGACAGAATGCCGCATCCTTTCCTGGTCAAGGACCTCCAACGGCGCCCATGGGATCTAGCATCCTCAAGAGGTTGGGAATCGACGAAAGTGTAGATTACACAAAGCCCTTAGTAGATGCCCAAACGATGAATTTACTAAGAAACTATCATCAACAGCATAGTCAGCAGTACGGACGACGCGAACGTAGTGGTAGCGAATCCAGTTCGATTTCGGAACGTGGGAGCAGTAGAGTGGATTCGTTGACTCCTGAACGTAAAATGGAACCTCCGGGAGTTCCTCCATCGTCCACTCCACGATCAACTCCCGACAAACGTGAGAAATCTCCGAACGTTGAAAAAAACTCCGAAATTGACATAAGAAATCACATCAAAAAGGAACTTGTTGATGATGAAGTAGCCGATGTGGTAAAAATTAAAAAAGAAATCGAAGAGGACGACGAAGACAAAGGCAGTTTCCACAGTAGCAACGGTCCTATTAAGGAAGAAGATAAAAAGTTGCCAATTTCCCGAACACCTACAAGTAGCCCCAGTCGTCAAACGCCTGAAGAGCTGAAGAGTCCGTGTCGTAATAGTACCGGTAGTCCTGCAAGTAGTGATCGGTCCGGTACGCCACGCAGTACAAACGGCGATCGAAAGAGTGCGGCCGCTAGTGGTGGTAGTTTGGGAGCCTTAAGCTCAATGTTCGATAGTTTATCCGGAGGAAGCTGCGCGGCATCGGAAAATGCTGCGAGTGGTAAGAGGGGAAGCAGTCATCCTTTGGCAGCCCTTCAAAAATTGTGCGACAAGACTGAAACTCATCACACAACCAATCGCAATAGCACTACTGTTCCTGCCTCGAGTACCAATAGTGCGACATCGACCGCTACTGCATCCACCAGCAGCAGTACCAGCGGATCGACTCCCGGTGCAATTCTTGCATTTAGTTGGGCTTGTAACGATGCCGTTATGACTTCTGATTCTATCATGAAGTGCGCATTTTGCGACACGCCATTTATATCGAAAGGTGCGTACCGACATCACCTCTCCAAAATGCATTTCGTAAAGGATGGTGTAATTCCCGATCCGGCTTCCCTAAAAAATGCTTCGCAACAAGCGTCGAGCTCGGGCACCGCGATGCCTATTAGCAAGTCCGCGGCCGGGACGCCGATTACCGGTTCCAGTGGTCCGGGATCCACAGGCAGTAAAAGTCCGCCATCGTCAACCGGTGGTTTCGAGGAAAGTCCACATTCAAAATTTCTTAAGTACACCGAACTCGCCAAACAATTATCCAGTAAGTACGTGTAATGATCAGTGATAAAAAGGACAGATTTTGGTTGCATTCCTTTACTGTAAATATTCAATGCGTGGTAGATTATAATAAGTACCTACGTAGGTAATAAAGAGTAGTCTGTTTACAACAAATATTAAAAAGTTATATAAATTAGTTTAATATGAAGAGTGCCGCTAAGCGGAACCTCTTGTATTTTGTGATGTTATCATATCTTGCTACAGCAAAACCAATATAATAATTACAATGATAGCATAGTGATATTATTCTATGTACGATAATATTTAATAGTAAGAAATATGAAGCTGTACTATATTTAAAATTACGTTTGAAATGAATGAAAGTGAGTTAATTGTTACTATAATAGCAAAACAAATAACAGAAATCAAGTGGCCACAATTTGTAAATACTTTTGGAAAAATTCGTCTATATGAGATTTTTTCAAGAGAGGACGCAAAATGAAAGGATTAACGTAAGTCAGTATTTAAGATGTATACTACTAAACTTTAGGGCTTGTATATATAATATAGATATTATATAAAAAAAAGGTAATCCAACAATACTAAGTACATCAATAAAGCCAATTGGTGGTTATAAACAATAACATATAAATCAATATCGTTTATTTTTCTCGAACTTTAACGATTCTATAAGGACCGGCTTTTGAGCGCGGTCAAATAGTTTTGTTTTTGGCAAAAGTACTATTATTATCTATTTATAAAAATTAAAATATAATAAATTATTAAAAATAACTATAGAAAAAAACATGTAGTTCAATGGTTCCGTATACATAATAATAATAATATTTCATTTCAATGAATCTAATATTTAAGTAATTGAGTAAAAAAACATAATACTGTTTAAATAAATTCATAATTAAGAAGAAAAGGAATAAAATTTTAAATACCTGCGCTATCTATTCTATTATTACTTACGATATAACTATAAACAAAGAAGAAAAGAATACAAAACAAAGACAAAAACACATTCGTATACGTATTAATTAATTATTCTTATTGATTAACTTGTAAGATCGTACATAATATATTCTTCCAAGAGAATTTTTAAAATGTGAATCTTATTACCACGAAAAAAGTTTAATTACTATTTATCAATATCAAATTATTATTAATTAATTATTAATATAAACTGAGTAATACAAAACAAAAATGTATACGCATAGCTGAATAATTGACGATGAGGCAAAGCTCTTTTTGTGTTGAGAAATTATTATTATTATTATTGAACTTTTATTTTTAAAAATATTTTGTTGTATTTTATTGCAATAAAAAGCTCAAATAAAAAATTATATGTTATATGAAAGTACTTTATTCTTTTTTTATGTGTTTGTTGACATTACAACTTTTTCATTTTTATACTTAATAAAGAAGGGTTAATGGTTTCACGTCAGTCCAAGGTCCAAGTGCTTCGGTTATCGAAAGGAATGGAAATGGAAATTTGGTAAGTCATAAAAATTGATTGAAAATTTTTATACATTTACAAATACTTTGAAAGGATGTTACAACTCTAATTCTTTGAACTGCACCCAAAAATACCGAATATTTCCGAAAATCCCGAAAATTTCAAATGAATAGAAGCTTAGCAAAAATGGTAGTATCAAAATAATTTGAAATTGATATTAAATTTTTAATTGCCCGGAAATAATTTTTTGTACTCATATGACATTAAATGACATTTCTCGCATGCAACATAGCAACGAAAACAATAATTTCTCGCACAGTGTGGGAGAAACTGTGTACTTCTCGCACTTCTCGCACTTGTAACGAAAATAATTAAAATGATATAACTATAGCAATCAATTCAACGGCTGAATTTATGCTTCTACTTAAATATTTGTGGTAGAACTTCAAATTACTAAATAGTATTAAATGAGATAAAGGCAAATATTAAATATGATACAGATACTGCTACAGTCGTGGTCGTGCGAGTTTAATTTGTAATTAGGTGACACGCATAGAGCATCAGCGGGACATGGTGACTCAATATACAATTAACTTTAAGAGTAGCTAATCTGAAGAGTTTATAACTAGTATTATAATAAGTGATGGTAATCTGAGATGTGAGAAACCGCCGTATTTGAACGAGCGTCGTCTGCAAATACTCCGTCGCCCATTTAGATAATAAGAGCAGATTTAGTGCCTTTTCGGCTTACATCACATGGCGGTACCGTTCCCGTTAATTTATGGATATGGGTTTGGAAATCTCTTCCCCCCTCGCGTACACTCCGAAAAACGACGACATGTCGGGCTCCGTGTATCCCGATGGATTGACTGAGAACAGACTTTGGTTCCCGTTTACGACCCCTCGTCGAACACCACCAAGATACCAGCGAACGCATACAATTTCGTGCAGTCTTTCTTCTACTCGTCGTTTGCTTATATGTGCAAAATTAGATTTTCCAGTTACATTTTTTTCATTCTCTTTGCTCTTTGTAAATTTGATTTGTTGCGTTTTATGTTGCAATTAAACACCGGCGCACAGCGAAACTTGATAAGGCAGCCAGGCGTCTTTATAGCGACCGACGTCATAAAACTTTAATATTTTACACGCAAACGACACTCACTACACAAGCGCTAGATTATCATTACCTTTTTTAATAGCCGCAACAATTTCTTCCGAGACATTTTTGCTGAAAAAATCTCATTTACCTTTTACAATGCTTTTATTATAATTAAAATTAACTCACAATCGATAATTAAATTAAGAAATTTTTCTGCAATTTACTGCTGCGCAATTGGCTTACGGTATTATAAGCATTTTGTAAGTCAGAAAAATGTTGAAGTTACTACAAAGAATATTTTTTACATTTACTAAAAATTTTAGGCGTCAGCAGTTCCGATAACTAATAATAAATTATATTTTTATGCAATGATTGCAAATTACAATAAAGTTATCGATATGTTAATTTTGGAAGCACACATAATTGTTGAAGTTTTCAGATATATTTGGATCAAATTGCTGAATCTGGAATTAATCCTCTAAAATGTTTCATGCAGTCTATACTCAATAGATAGTCATGCCACTCCAAAAAAAACCGGGATATCTGAATTGAGTATTTATACAGTGTGTTTCAAATTTGGCAGATGAGGGCATCGATATATGGAAAAAGATTTTGAAATTTTTTTTCTATCATAAGTTTAAGCAAAAGCTTACTTCTTGGAAAATATTTTCAACGTTTAATTGTTTGCGGTTATGCCAGAAGTAGATGTCAACATTGGTTTTTTAAATGGGACCCCATATTATTAAATAAATAAGATTTTGTAAAAAATACTTTCTATCGTGCTTCCTGTTTAAAATATCATCCACTTTTATTTATTTTCGGTAAAATCAATGCTGTCTTTACATATTCATATCATCATTCTTTCTTTTAATTATACTTAACATGAATGCGGATACATCTCATAAGTCATACAGGGTCCTTCAATTTTTAAATTTTTTTCCGCAAATCTGCTTTGAAAAAGGTATCGAAAAGGTTAATATTTTTATAATATTTTTTTCTATATCTATAAAACAAATATTACACCTTGAAAAATAGTCATCTTAGATATACGAACAAGATATAAGACTCAGAGTGTTACACACTTAATTTACTTTTTTGTTACTTACTTTTATTGTAATTTATTTTGCTTTTTTTTATCAAAAAGCTGCTTTTATTCATTTGTTATTTCAATTTCAACAAAACCTTGACAATTAATTAAGTTCTCTTGCTTTCTTGTAGTAAAGCAGAAAAAATGAAGTACTAAAGTAGGTAATTCATTAATGCAAAAATCCAATTCACGCCTATTTAAATTAAGAAAGTTGCTGTCCATACCCCAAAAACTGCGAGTAGAAAATGAGTAGAAAAAATTATTTCAAAAATCAAATCTATAAACTGATTGTAACAGAGAAAGAAAAACTGCACTACTTTTTACCCATTTAATCGATTCTCCAACTGCAATATTTACTAAGATGTATGACATCTTATCTGGGACAACCTGTATAGTTAGTAGAGTACATTTTGTAAAATCGACATTTTGAGTTCACTGAAATTATATACCTATATGTAGCATAAATTATAGCACTTTATGCATTCGAAATGAAAAAGCCATTAGACATGAAAGACGAATGGGTGTTCCTAGAGCGTCACATTCCTTGCAAGAACACACATATTGCAAAATCTTAGCATCACATCTTTTGTTGACTGAAATATGACATGAAAATTTATGTAGGTTTGGAAACGAAACGGAAAAATTGCAAGTGCATATAATAAACTTATTTCTACTAAATTATAAAATGAAGAAAATGTGCGCCGCCGCTTTCGATGTGAGTTTACGAAATGAGGAACATAACTTAAAAAACACGCGCGCTCCTTATTTTTCGACGACGACGACGTGCACCTAGAAGCAAACAGCTAAACGAAAGTTGATAGTAAAAACTTTATGTCGACGTAATTCTTGCTTATAGCTGCGATATTATCTTATATTTAGACAAGCTTCTCCCTCACAATAGAGATTTATGTCGAGGCGTTAATGAAAGTTAGGTATTAAAAATACGATAACAGGGGGTGGCACTAAGGTTTATATAATCGACTAATATTACACGTTCTTCTTGTGTATCACGTGTTTTAAACCTATACTCTGCCGACTCTGCGTCAAGTCGCGACTGAGTTTATGCTCTGACTTGGTTAAATATTAAACCTGTAGGCATGTGATAAGTGCGCTTACCCACTTATGCTCCTACCGGAATTAGCTGTTCGTTGATGGTGAGAAAACACTTTACCAAATTATTACCGTGCGTGCTTTTTTGGGAATATTCACCTATACCGGATTTCTACAAGAAATCATTATTCATGATATAGCAAAGGAATGAAAACTCTTTTTGTTATCAAGCTTATATGTCACATTTTATGAGGAATGATATGTGATAAAGAAATCCGGTACAGTTGGTACGGTCACGATCAACATTGCCTACGTTAATTTGAATACAATACTTGTCAGCAGTTATGTTGTACAGTATTTACTAACCGTTTATTGTATGGACCGTATACGTTTCATAAAGAGAGATCTTTATAGTTTATATTTTATTAAATTTTTATACATTTGTCCCTAAAATTTTACGTGGCATGCATAAAACATACATACATTGTGACGATGATATTTGCAAGACCATTAAAGCAACCTTGATTTACAAAACCATAAAATTGATTTATCGTCGTTAATGTGCAGTGCGTTAGGTGAAACACAAAAGGCTCGAATCGCATAAATCGTTGGCGATCTTTGTAGCAAGCTGTCATTCGGATCGTACTGACGTAGATCTCGTTCTCTCTTTCTCTCGCTACCAATAACTACCGACAATGTAGCAGCGCATATAGCAGATTTTCAAAGACCGTTTCGGCATTGAACAGAAATCATTTTTATGTGCGCCAATATGTCACAAATGTCCCGCAAATTTTCCATTTTCCACCGATTCGACAAAGCCGCCCGCTTGCATCAATTGACACGCGTGCAATAAAACAACTCGGATTCGAGCGGGGCTCTTACTTAATTATTTATTTTGTCCGAAACGCAATTACGTTGAAATTATCGCGACCGCCATTTTTTAATTAAAATTAGTTTTAATTAAAATAAAAATAATTGATTTGAAATTAATGTTTTGGGTATATTGCGTTTGGTTTCCATTGTATGTGTGTGTGTGTGTGTGTGTGCGAGCGCCTATGTGTTTTGTTATGTACGCTTTTTTAACGTTTCACATGAAATCCTATTGCTGAAATAAGTTACATAAGAGTGCCAACGAGCGAGCGAGCGACTAGGGGTGGTGTTTTCTAAATGTTTGTCGTTAATTCATCATAATGATTCATATGCGTTTGAGACTGGGACTCGTTTTTACAGCCCGAATGTTAAGGGTGTAAATTATAAGTTTAAGACAGAAAGTCAATATCATAACTGCGAAATACATTCAAACTGTATATTTACTCGGTATACGCATTCATCCACACTGGCACATCTTTTCATTCTCTGCATTTTAAAAGAAAACGCATTAATATGCCACGTAGTTTCCGTTAAAATCGCCTCGGTTTGTTTTTTTTTTTTCGTCTTCGGAGCACTTTTATTTAGGATCTAAGAAATGGGCGGACCTCAAGTAAATTACCTCTATTAGCATCGCGAACAAATAAATATTTAGCCTTCGTCGTGAAAGTCACTGCTTAATTCGACTTTCTGTAGACAATAAATTTAATTTGAACGCGTCTGCAGGATTCCTCGTCTTATCATCCTTTCGGGTCTCTGCGAATCGCGACAGTCCCAAGATGGACGGTAGAAGAACAAGGGAAGTCAGCACTCGTATAACCATTCAAAATAGATTACTATTGCCGAGCAGCCACTACTGCTTCATGTAGAAATTTAGAGGAGATCCCAGGACGAGAGAAAAGGACGCGTTACGTTTTAAGGAGAAATATAGGCGGGCGATATGGGTGGAAGCGGTGAGCGTTAGTAAAGATGTTCGCAATGTCCGCGTTAAGCAGCAGGCGATACTCTGAAGCTGTATGTACGCTGAAGATTTGTGTCTTTTGAGTTCACAATGGGTGATCGGTGAAGTATTTACTGCCCGTATGTGTGCAGAAGAACGCAGAGATAGGAGCAGTTGTTCAGTTGCAAATCACCGTAATGTTCGCGTTGCTGCATTTTCATTGGACGTTTTACTTTAACAAACTACTTTTTTCCTTCCTTTTTTTTCAATGCCCATAGATAAATCTCTTTAAGCAATTAGACAAACAATTTACTTATAATTTTATTTTCTATGGCTTAATATTATTTCGCAGTGGTTTACTTAACTGTTTTGTTTACTCTTTTTATATCATTAGGGGAGTTAAATACCTATAACTACGCACCTGCTAAATAGTAAATAGTGTGTGTTCCACTTCCGACAAACATCCGGTTTCATACAAGGAGACATTCTTTTGAGTATTTGAATTAGAATGAATGCTTTCCTTGAACAAAATAAAATAATTTATTATGACTTCTAAACAATAAAAAACTTTATTAATATTTACCTGCAATTAAAATTCGGTGTACCCTTTATGGCCTTTATACTGGATATAAACAATATATATATATAATTATAATAATCATTTTTAAATATAATTTTAAATTAATTGCAGATTTCTCTAAAAAATACACTTTAGTAAATGAGACCAATTACATTTTTTTTAGTATACTGAGCGTGTACAGGGTGGACCAAATTCGTTGTCCCTATTAGGGGATCTCAAAAACTATAAATGATAAAAAAAACACACATTTTCGACGTCAAATTTCAAGAAAAC
>JARJEA010007657.1:0-10796 GCA_030264595.1 Oligota sp. GC000189
AACGAATGCAAGTGAAAGGAAATAGAATTGAGTTTGAATCGGTTTCCTTGAATATTCGATTCGATGGTTTTATATTATGAACTTGGTATAATTTTTGATAATGCCGGCATTTTTTTAAAGGCTACTTAAGTATTACTCACCTGATTTTTATGCAAGTTGTGATTCAAAACGCATTCCGTTATGAAATAGGCCACCATGGCATTTCCACCCAAGGCTGTTACATGCGCACGGACAATCGCCAATACTTCGGTGATAAAACTATGAATAAATCCGCTAAGACCGCCCTCCTAAATTGCAAATTGATATCATATTAGCAATAGTTTTATATAGTTTTCGTGTACTCATAAAAGAGGCTTTTAATACTACTTTTCAGCTTCAGTTAATTGTTGAACTCTGAATTAGTGAACTCGTAACGCTTAATGGTTTAAATTTTAGACATAATAAACATAAATAAAAATCCTGTTTATCTACTAATTTACTCACTTCTCTTAAGGATGTGGTCTCCCTGATGAAAAAGAAGTTCAAGTTTCCTAAATATTTCTCGACTTTTGCGCCGGGAACGTAACTCAAGGGTGTTATATCTACACCGTGTCTTTCTCTGTACGGGAACTGTCGGAAAAATGTTTAAACCACCACAAAATTTTAACCCGTTTTTGTTTTAATTTCACTTACATGACGTTGGCGGTTTATTAATCTATTGCGGCTGGGTGATTTTTGTCTATGTTTTAAGGATTGCGCGTGTAGGTAATGAGTTGTCGGAGGAGTCTGTGCAACAGAATGTTCGGGTATTTGGTCCTCTTCCAAGTTAAAAATTAATTCTTCGTCTAAAAAGGGCGATTTTTTCAAAAAAATAAATCTTCGATTTTATGATCACTTACTGTGCAAAAGATTTTTACGTTTCCCTTTGTGGATCATTTTCGAATCGCCTAAACCGAGTGCCATACCTGAAGCATTATGAATTTTCGTCGGTTAATTACTTCAAATTTGAAAATAAAAAATTACCCAAAACGCATAATTGTATTTCGTCCGGCTCAGGTGAATCAACGCGAAACTGTAAATCGCACAAAGCGCACGGAATCATCCTACGTAACTTAAAATAGACACTCTGCAACAATCGATGGAAATGTTTATCTAGATGCTGATGCGGTTGTATTTTAGCGCGCCAAATTTGTTTAAACATTTGCAAATTTTTCACTATTTCCAATTCCTCGAGTCCCGGAACATGCTCGGTGTTCACAACGTGAAATCCATCCGGTGGACGTGGTTCCATCAACGAATTTAAGACGTCCACATCTTCCGGATCGTCGACCTGTTTAAAATTCGCGTCATCGTTCACAAACAAATGGAAACCAATGGATCAATAATAAAATGTTACCTCTAGAATGCAACAATCTTTGTTACCCATAGACAAATCTAGAGAGGTCGGTTCGTCTTCTGAATCATCCGTGTCCGATAAAGATTTTCCGTTGGGAAACTCGTCCTAAAATATATAATTTCCGCATGAAATTTCGGTTCTCAATTTTGCGGGAACGTACGTTTAAAAAGAGCTGATAGATTTCGCGGTTCTTCTTTACCGTGTCCTGCAAAGATTTCTGCAGTTGCGCCAATTTTTTGTCATCCGTGTTTCGATCCGAAACCAGTTTCGGCAAAGTCGGTGGCGGCAAGGGCGATAAAAACATAGCCGTCCCCGTCGCGATTCCAATCAGGACGCGTTCTCCAATCGAAATGCGAACTTTTAAACCGAATATCGCATTCATTCCTTTGATTTTTAATTTGCTAATTAAGTACCGATGCAATTCGTATTCTAAGAATGGCAATCCGTCCGAAATCTCCTTGGCATTAGATTCGCCCTTTAAGTCCCTCAAAGGCCTGCACACGTACGATTGAAGAAAACAACCCCTGCCGATGCTCGGAATTCCTTCGGGGATTTCGATTGTCGCAATTAACATGTCCGGAACTTTACCAGTACTAGAATTACAAAACGTAGTATTGCGTTTTTTTTTGCAAATATTTGGGCAATTGAATACCGGCACGTGTTACATTTCGAATAGGTTTGTCTTAGCGGCACGATATTTGAAGTATAGGGTAAATGACAAATATTGCACGATTGTTTTTGATTTTCGTGTTCGGGGCTGCCTACAGGTTTGCCTTCACTTCGCGAGTGCTTTGTTTCCAAATCGCCTCGTTCTAAAGATTAATTATTAGAAATTTCAATGGGGAATCGGAATATTGTGTGATAATGCACCTATGTTATCAGAAGTCTCATTTGCATTTTGGTAACCGATTACGGCGGCTGTTCCACTAGCGCTCAAAACGCAAACGTCTTCACTGTAATTGAAATGCATGCACATTGCACAATATAATAGCCATTGTTTATACGCTAAATAATAATCGACTGGTAAATAATTAGTGAAAAACCTCAGAATTTTTTTGCTTCATAAATATTTTCTATACAGTGTGATTTTCATAAACGTTAGGTTAGATTAGGTTATAAACGTTAGGGCATTTGTTTAAGGAGAACGGATCTGGAATTTTCTTTCCTTGTCGTTTTGAGAAAAACTTAGATCGGACCAAATATTTTCATTTCTTCTCCGCTTACACCGGAAGTTGACGTCACCTATATTATATATTTTTAATCATTGCGTCAAACTGTTGGTGAAAACGGAGTTCATTTTTTTACTTCTAACAAAATGGCAGCCTATTCAAACTAGGTCATTATCCCACCTTGTATTAATATTAAAACTAAGGTAGTTATGAATTATTTGGTAAAGTTCTTTTTATAGCCAAATTTTGAATAAAAATATTTTTATCTCGGAAAATAATTATTTTAACCTAACCTAACCTAAAATAAGGTGTAGAATCCAAATAAAAATAAAAAGTTGGTATCGACTTCCTTTGTTGCCGGAAATTTAGGAAATGGCGAAAAATTGGGCATTCTATTTTGTTCCGTTCTTGAGATAGGCTTGGTGGTTGGTCAAAATAGATCACCCTGTATGTGAATAAGTGTTTAGGGTATAAATTTTTTTTAAGTAAACTTGAGTTTGTCTTTTATGGTAATTCAAATTCCAGAAACCAAATTGGGGCATTTGATTTAAAATAACTCCAAGAAATGAAAAACACTTTTCCTGATTTACGTTTTTCCCAAAATGATACGGAAAGAAAACTCCAGATCGCTATTTAAAAACGTTCTCCTTAAACCAAAGCCCCAACGTTTATAAAAATTACCCTGTACATCATAGTAAACATATCCAGCCGTATGCCGATAAAAGAATTATGAGAAAAATATCTGAGATTTTCAATGAAGTTTTACCACTAATAAACGACTTGCCATATGCTTGTTGACTCAACGTATCCCAAAACTGCATTGCAATTAAGAGCCCTAGCGTGCGATCTAATTTCCATTCGAATTTCAGACCACCAAGTGTCCCGCGATTCGGGTTCTTCGATATTCGTGATTCTCTCCAATAACTTTACCGAACGCGCGCTAACGGCACCCCCTTTAAATAAAGAAATGAAGGATCGTGGAGGAATGTTGGAGGAACTTTATTCGAACCTATGTAGGTGATAAATCCGGGCGGATATTTGGTCATGGTAAGAAAGGGATATTCCATGATATCAAAATTTTCCTGCGCGACATTCGTTTTGATCATAGCACTTCGCATGAACTGTCCACTGGAACAACCCCCAGATCTATCGCTTCCGGTTAGACTGTTTCCTTTCAATGGCAAGAAAATGAATATTTAATGCGGCGAATATTGTTTGCAGTGCCTAACACCGAGAATATAAATAAAGACGTATTGTTAGCACATCTATGTAGGAGTTTTGATTTCATTATATTGCACATGTAAGCGACGTCCACATGTAAGTATTTAACATTCAACATAGAGATGCAACCACCAAAAAAAGATATATTCCTCTTATACTCACTTTTCCTTAGGAATCCTAAGATATTTTTACCATAATCAAGAAATGAAAAAAGAAAAACAAATCATAATAAGTCTTATGATCAAAATCTGTGAACAAATTGAAGAAATTGTCTCGACGTTGGACGTTTCCGATTATTTTTAATTACTATTAAATCGGTTTCCTAATTATACACTTACCTTTTGGGGTGATGCTCAGATCCGAGTCCGATGAACGTCTGTGAATGCATGGGATCGAATTCAATTTGGCGGGGGAGTGCGAAATTCTTACACCGAGTGATTCGGCCCTCTGATGACCATAATCCACCTTGGACTCGGTACTCGGCGCGTCTTCGTTCCTAGGGGTGGTTAAGCAAGAAGCATGCAAAGTATTATTGTTATCTTGTTGGCCGGTATCAATTTCCGTATTGACGGCTTCAGGTGCATGGGGATCGGGATCGGGATGGGGCCCAGGTTCCGAACTAGAAGGACTCATTGTTTTGGGATTTGGAATCTGGGAATCCGGATGCCGCGTGTGCGAGGTCGCAAGCACTTCTTGGACACTGTCCATGAGCACATTGCCGAGAGCGGTTTGCAATAGACCGCTGGGATTCTTGATGTCAGCTTTATTCGATGATGATTTTTTGTGCAGTTGCGCATCTAACTTTTGGAGCATCTTTTTCGAACGTCCGATAAACGACGAAAAGTTCTTCTCTTTTGTTTCGGTAACGAAGGACGCTGAATCATTATTTTCCTGCGTCGCAATTTCTGTTTGTTCTTCACTAGTCGCACCTGTTGCTTTCGTAGTTTCCGACAATATCTCATTCTGTGCCGTAACTATTGTGGGATTAGATTTTTCTCCGTGGGTCGTCGCAAGGATCTCGTTGACACTTTCCATCAGCACATTTCCCAGAGCGGTCTCCAACAAGCCGTGCGGATTCTTAATGCTGCTCTGCTCTGTTTCGTGCTTCCTGCTGTGCAATTTTGAGTCTAATCGATGAAAGAGAATTTTAGGGCCTTGAAGTAACATTTCTGTGCTATGTTTAATATTCTCCAATGCCGTATTATGCATGTGAGAGTCGTTAGTGTTCTTCACATCTGCGCTAGATTTCTTTTTTGGGTCTATGCGTCTCAGTAATTCCCCCAAGACGGTTTCTTTGCCGTGATGCACAGAGTACTTGTTTATTTTCGAGCTATTCCCATGAATATCATGCAGGGACGTGAATTTTGTCTGATGTTCTAGTCGGTTTTCAATTGGATCCGAATGAACCAACGATAGAACAGTATTAGATTTCCTTAAAACTTGAAAGGCCTTCGTAATTTGTGGAAGGAATGATTCGGAAGGTGAATCATCAATAGCAAGATTCTCCGAGGACTCGTTTATATAATCAGAATTGAATTCATTATCATCTCCGATTACGAATAAAATTTTCTCGTTCTCATCTGTCTTCAAATGATTGCCCGTTGTGGGTTGAATCATGCTAAGTTTGCGAACGTTTTCGACCACCTGACTGATGGTTTCCAGTTCTTCCAATTCGTTTCCAGTGTCCACTTCCTGATCGTCCTCTTCGTCGTCGTCGTCGTCATCATCATCTTCTTCGTCTTCCATGCTTGAATTGGAAGTATTCGAATTGGAAGTGATTGTTGTTTTTAACGATCGACTTTCGGAAGAGACTTTGCTTAACGAATCATCACTCTCTTCCGTCGTCTGTTTCGGCGATTCCGCGATGCGATTCAGACTTGAGGTAGCGTTAAATACAGATCTTACCAATATTTCGGCCATCCCGGTCGAATCACTTTGCGTGCGCCTGTACTTGAACAAACTCCTCTTTTGTTCGCCTTCTTCCAATGCGGGAAGTGTGGATTCGTCAGTTCCCAATTTCGCTTTCAGTGCGCTCATTCGTTTCGAAAGCATGCTTTGCGAAGTATGTTTTAAATTACGAAATCTCTGCGAAATACCTGCAGCCGGTGTGCCCCTCATGTCCTCTTGTCTTAATAGCGTTTGCAATGAAGTACTGTGTTGCAATAAATGGTCAGAAGGTAGAAACATTTGATTAAATTCGGTCGCACTCGTCGGCATCGAAGGATGACCGGGCAAACCTGATTTTTCCAGTCGCAAAGAATGTATGGACAACGGGGACGAGGGGATTTTTCTATGGGGTTCTACGAATATATTAGAATCATTATTAAGGAAAAAGCCTTTGGCGCAGCCAAGGAACTTTAAGTAATTCTGTGCGCGCCTATATTTAACACAAAGAAAGAATATCAATTTGAAAATGACGGAAAAGAAGAAGAGTACATTAAAGTGACCATCAGAACCATCATGATCTTTGATATTTCGTTATAGTGTCCAATAAAATCGTTTTTCCGACTGATTAACTAAGAGGACTACGTTTGGCTCGAAGTAAGTGGATCTCATTTGTTATTAGCATTCAACCGTTATCAATCTTTGAAACTTTATTTATAATTTGTGCAAGAATAACATTTTTCTCGACATTTCACGACATACGGCTAAATTATGAAAGTTAAAAAAATAAAATTGTTAGTTTTTCCCATTGATAAGATGGCCAATGACGTTTAGATAAATCATAGAAAAAATGCGTCATTTTCTTTTTTCTAATGAATTACGGAAAACAGAAGTTAATAAGTTCATTCGTCACGAACGTATTTTTTTTCGTTTGATTATGTAACCACCAGGGGCCACCT
Source organism: Oligota sp. GC000189 (assembly GCA_030264595.1). Classification (NCBI taxonomy): domain Eukaryota; kingdom Metazoa; phylum Arthropoda; class Insecta; order Coleoptera; family Staphylinidae; genus Oligota; species Oligota sp. GC000189. Next base: position 6,609 of record JARJEA010007657.1, read on the forward strand.
TTGATTATTTTAAGAATACAAAATTTGGTTGATTGTATTTTGTGATTGGTAACCCATCGGATAATAAAAAGATACCAAATTCAGGGTTCCTGTTAGACGTCGTAATCGATTGCAAATAAGAACTTTGAAAATGATTACTTATTTGACAGTTAAAGACTTTTAATGTTGGTTCTTTTGAAATAAATATTTTTTGAGTTTGCTTGGTTTTCTAAAAGCTTTTTATGAAACTCCCTCTTTCTGCGAAATTACTGTGTACATGCTTTACACCAGGAGGAACATAGGGAAGGAGGTTAAACGGAACATAGGAAATTTACATCTGCAATAAATGTTTTTCAACTGTCCATATTAATTTTCGAACGAGTCAATACCTTTGTTTACTCCTGTGTAATTCACAGATCCATTTTGTTTCTTTAAAAACCGAACATATGGAAAATACATAGAGACGGAATCTGGGCAACCCTTACCGAAAATGGCTATGGGTGTGAAGTTTGAAATTACAAATCTTTAAATATCAGATATTATTATATAAACATTTACTCGTTCAAATTAATTTATGTAAACAGTTGAAAAAAAATCTTGTGATAATTCTCTATGTTTAACAAGATCCTCAGGGTATCTTACTTTCAAAAATGAAATATCGTTTATTGTGGGACATGTAAAAGCCCAAAATTGTGAAATCGCTAATTGGTGGATTAATCAATATTACTGATTAGGAGCCATTCATTAATTCGTTTTTATTTGACGTTATATTACGTGAAGTCACAATTGTACCATCGACAATTTTAACAGAACCAATCCAAATAAAGTGAAGCCAGGGTGGATCTTGGATGGATTCACTGTATGCAACCAAATAATCTACAACTCCTTGTGGTCTCAATCATTAAACTTTCCATTCAAGCTACTCCAATCGTACTATTATAAATCAAATTCTCGCTTAGTCGCAACAAGAACACGTAGTTACGATAAAAAAAAAACAGTTGAAAAATGTTAATTTTTGAACAAAAAGTGTTTTTTTGTATAATCTATGCGGATCTTTTTCTTTAAATTCACCAATCTTTTTTTGGAAAAGCCAAAGGAGATATTAAACACGTTTTTTTTTTTGATTTAGTTAAAAATTAAATTAAATCAATAAAAATATTGTCACGTACTCATGGTACTCATAAAATAATTCGTATCTTTTATATTTTTTAATGAAACTGAAAAATTCTTTCAGAATATGGAAACCAAAATATGGGCGCATCTGTGTTTTTGGGTAAACCAGACATTTTTCATACAGGGTGTTTAATATCAAAATTCAAAAACAAAGGAGCAAAAGTGCCATTTTTTAAAATTTTTTCCAGTTTGAAATTTTAATTTGATGTAAGTCATTTGAAAGAGTTTTTTATTTACGGGATGCCAATGGAGAACCCGATCATAGAGAAATAACATGGGATTTTGGTTTTAGGTGAATTATTGCTCCCCAAATTTACTAATGGTTCTGAAATTTTTATCACTTGTTGAGAACATTTTTTGTTCTTTTTTTAGTGAAAATCATATTAATTGATTCAATCGTTTGGCTGTCAATAATTAATGAAATTGGTAAAAAATGCCTATTTTGACCCTGTTTAGATATATTATTATTCGTAACTAAGGAAACGAAATTAATTCCCAAAACAGGGCCAAAATATATAAATTGATATGACCATATTTCGTTCCGTATTCGTGAATTTTGATATTGAATGCCCTGTATGAAAAATGTCTAATTTACCTAAAAACACAGATGCGTCAATATCTTTGTTTTCATATTCCGAAAGAATTTTTCAGTTTTATTAAAAATGTAAAAGATACGATATTTTATGAATACTCAAAATCCCGAAAAATTTTGAAAAATCCGAAATATTTCAAAAACAGAGAGGGTAAGAAGAAATTTTTTCAAGTAAACTTTAATTTAATTTTGTTATTGAATCATAATAAAAAACAAAAAATAGGACATTCCATTTAAAATAAGGAAGTATGTGTCTACTTCCGGTATAACCGGAAGTCAGCAGTAAGTGACAATATTTGAACTGATCTAGATTTTGTCTGTAAGTCCGAAAAAATGATTTCAATATCTTCTTTGGTTTTTCCAAAAAAGCCAAAAAAAAATTTCATACACTTTTTTTTCCAAATTTAACATTTTTAAACTTTTTTTGAATCATATAGCTATTTGTATATCAAGGGCGGAAAATGAGTCATTGTTTGACTCAGAGGGAGCAGTTTGCAAGGGCTCCCGAGGTAAACAAAACATTTTTCGCCCGTGGTATACATATGATTTTTTCGTCAAGTGCAATTATATTATTCATTTAATTATAATCATTCGTCATTGACATCTCACCAACACATGGACACATGTATGTACACATGGACGACATTTTTCCTGGCTGTTTATTTGGTTTCCATGGAAATGTCTGCTTTTAATGTAGATTCGACGGCAAGAAATTCGACCACTCTCGTCAAAATGTGTACTATTTATGTAGATTTGAGTCATTTAACGGCGAGCAATTCGACCACTCACGGAAAAGTAGTTAGGTAAAATTTTTACCGGCTTGACGGAAAACTAAATTTACCTGTTCGTGTTGTGATAAAGCCAGAATTTTGAAAATCAAAGTGCTATACATCATTTAAACTTTTAAAGCATAATTATAGGAAGAAATAAAAAATTAAAACAGAAGCACATCACAGCACGAAGAAGTGCAAATGCATTGTATTGGTAAAAGAATCTTTATAATCGGTTCATATTTACTATTTATTTCGTTTGCTCAAAGATATTTCTCGCCCCCTTAATGCGAATTCAATCATGTTTGATAGCGAAAGCGTTCATCGTGGTAAATTTTGGTAAATTTTTAAATATATTTTAAAAATTGCTTTTTGTAAATCGGTGTAATTTATTTGCAATTGTAAAAAAAAACAGATCAAGTAATAGTTTTGAAAAACAAAAAAGTTTAATAACTATTTAATTTTTTGGAAAAAAAGCAACAAATAAATAAATAAATAAACGTCAAACGGTCCCCACAATCCGCTCGTTCTTGAGAAAGGCGAAGAACTCAAGAGAGCCAGCAGAGGGCAACAAATTGATTCAAATTGATCGATTTATTTCTAGTAAATTAGCCAAATTGCGTTATTTAAGGTCAGGATGGTTCTTCAAAGTCGCAACAGACATTTATCTACTCACTCTTCATTAATATTGGCCTCGTGCTCTATCGGTGAAGTCATATCAATGATTTTGACGAGCGTTACAGCAGTACCAATGCCTCTTGCAACAATTCCAGAATCTCCTTCTAGGTCAAAGGCTTGATTGTATCCTATAACGGCATTTCCACCCAGATCCAAAGCTTTAACACCGATTTTCCTTTGCAATTCTCCAGATAATTTAAAGAATAACGTTTGTCTCGCTTCATTGGAAGCTCTAGGTGTCCGAATCTTGTCAATCCACTGATACTCCGGATCGTCGTTAACCACTAATTCTTCGACGAATCCATGAATTTCTTGAGCATAAAACCCATGCGGAATTGTCGGCGCTAAAAACGAATACAATGAGAAACATTCTCGATTAATCAATGCGCGTGACTTACAACAAAAGAAGTGCACTCCACAGGAAGACTGTCGAAATTTATTAAAGTCAGAAAACAGCTCCACTTTTACAACAATGTTCACTTCTCCTCTAATTCCGTGCATTGTATCGTAAACGGGGATCCAACCGCTCATTGAAGTATTGGAGCCCTCGTGCATTGTCGATCCGTCATTCCAATTGCCCAGAAGACTGGCAGAAGGAAGCAACAAGGGGTTCAGATCCAAATAGACTTTTCCAATGGCATCATTTGCCGAGTAAGTGTCATGATCCATTAATCTTATTTGCAACGGTTCATCTTGAAGTTCTGAATCATCCACCTGAAGAATTATGTCATTAATACATCTCCGAATACACGTGTTTACTACGTACCTCAAACCTGTACCATTCCGAGTTCCACTGGGGATGTAATGACTTACGACACACATCGGTTTTAAATGTTGTCGTTCCTAATTTGATTTCCACGTAAGCATCAGTTGTATCACTGGATCTATCCATTACCGGTAGATTTCTTCCCGAGATTATTTTCACTTTCACTTTGCCAGGCATTTTTGTATTTTCGCAATTTTTCCCTTTATTTGTATACAAATATTATTTATATA
>JARJEA010007923.1:0-12043 GCA_030264595.1 Oligota sp. GC000189
GTACAATTTTATATTCTGTGCCTTAGAAGTGCTAATATAAATATCCTAGTTTAGTGGAAAACACAGTTTTTATAATTTTCCAATTGCATACTACAAGTAACTGAAATAAATTGTTTAAATGTACAAATTGAGATTACTGTGAAATAACAGAAATTTTTTAACTACATATACAAACAGAAAACGGTAAGTTGTGTATTTCCACCTTCTTATCAAATAGGCATGTATTTGATTATCATGTAAATAGATTGAGAAATAGTTGTGTGATATGCTATCTTCAGTTTTGCTTCTATTTCAGTTTATTAATAGTTTAACAGTTCAGATGCTTCAGGTCAAAGTTGCACTTGCACCTAAAGGCGCAATTTAAACACGTAAATACGAAAACCTACGTAATAAACGATTATAAGTTATAAGTAAATTGTTACAAGGTTAGCCACTTGCATTCTATCATCAATGATAAAAATTGGTCATAGTTGTTAGTTAAAAACAATAAAAAAAAAAGTCATCAAAAATGGTAAAAACATGTTTATCAATAATTATGCAAATAATTAACGAAACATGCAAAATGGCTTTTTAAGGTTTTGATTGCAAAGCTAGCACCAGAAATATAATAATGTAATTCAAATAATTCAATTGATTGTGTGTTCATTGTATGTGTACTATGTTGTATCATTAATCATTGTGTGGTAAGTTATTGTTTGTATATTTTGTATAGCAAGCACCCAAACAATTCTTAAATATTTATGGTAATAACACACAACCCAGACAGTCTGATACAATTATTTTTTTAAAGTGTTGTTTTTGTTGAATCATTACTATTACTGTGTTTTTATTTATAGAGACTATAATAGGAATACTGAGCAAGATCGTAGTGCCCAAAAATATTATGACCGATTTCAAACCAAGGTTTCTTAAGCCATCTCAAAGTACAAGCTTCTTGGACCGAACAGAACAGGCTCACTTAGAAGTGAGTGATTTTGTCTACAACAAAAACCTCTCACAGTCAATTGAAACCCAACGACAAAGACTTCCCATTTTCAACAATCGCAATCACATTTTGTATTTACTGGAAAAGTACCAAACTTTAGTGCTTGTCGGTGAAACCGGGTGTGGAAAAAGTACCCAAATACCACAGGTACTAAGATTTTATTTAAAAAATTACTTTTTACAGTTTTTACTATCAAGAATGTTTTCAGGTTACACCACACATGATTGTTCTTAAATAATTAAGTTATATTTGATCTTTTAGTTTGTAAGCATTAGTTTAACTATGATTGGTCCCTCATCACAAGTCAGCAAAGCCTTATTGGCTTTGCTCCTATTTATATTAGTTTGGTACGTTTTTATGGATGTTAATTTATATTTGCGCGTACAAAATTATCCAATCGAAAGGGGTGCCATTTACGATAATATTAGCACAAATTACGCCGCTGTTAGTTGGCTGGGATGCAATATTTCCCCCTTGTGCGACGTAACCGTCAAAGCTCTGTTGCTGGACCACACGAATCATTATATTTTTAGCCCTTTGGCTACCATCGTGGACAATCTGTTAGAAATCGATAAGATCAAGTGGATCACTCCGAATTCAATTAGCGTGTTCCACGTTTTCGTCGCAATATTGAGCGCGAAATGTATAAGTGACGATAGTTTATCGTACAGACGCATCGGCGTCCTACTTTTTGAAATACGCACTTTCTTAGACGATATGGACGGTCACGTAGCGCGCGATAGAAAACATATAAAAGGTGAACGCTCTGAAGTAGGCACTAGCGGGTACTTTGTCGATGGCCTTTGCGACGGTTTAGGGTGCATTGCTTTAATGATCGGTACTTTTATTTACTTGAAAAATAATCCTCCCAGACGAGGGTACATGCAGCTACCAACAGTAGCAACGAATAGCGAGAAAGAGACAAGTATTATTTATAAAGCCAAAGTGACCACTAAAAAGGTGGCTCGCAAAATTTGTTCGTTTTCTGTCCAATTATTGATCAGTTCTACGGCGTGGAATCGATACATCGCGTTTTACCAAGACATGCTAGAAAGAACTGACGTCGATCTAGCCACTTACAATAAGCAAACAATTATCATACGAAGTTCGTTGTTCTTCAGTGTAGCTTGGCTTTGGAGGATCATTAACGTCCATAATATGATTCATTGCCTACTGTTAGCTATATTTTGTGATAAACTGTGGGAGTTCCTACGATTCATCCAGTACTCGGGTTTCGGTGTCTTGCTTACATCGATTTGCATCACAGAGTTTCACGTTTTAGATGTGAAAACGTTTTTGTACAAGAAGTTAGTTTCTTGAGGTTAACAATGTAGTGTTTTCATAGGTGTATTTCTAGAATTTGCAATACAAGCTTTAAGGTTTTATTTGAATCTAAATACTAAATAAATAATTAGCATATTTGACTGATATATTCTATAATTTACAATAGTGGCTCAAAAATAGATTCATGAAAAAGTTATTTTGTGAACTGTAATTAAAGGCACGAAGTTCAAGCCAAATTATATGAATATATGAATGAATTGTTTAAAACTAGTTGATAACATTTCGGCTGTGACATCCCTATGGATATTGATTTTAGTCACAGAACTGTTAAATCTCATCTCAACTGCTGTTTATCATATATACCCTAAACAGAATTTTAAAGTTAAAATAATTCTGGAACTTTTATTAGTCTGGTGTAATGAAACAAGAAGTCTAATTAGATAGAAAACGAAGCGTTGGTTTACGGATAAGACCAGAGGATAAGACATTCCATCCAATTGTTTGCATTTATATTTAAGTTTTTAAACTAGGCGCGAACGTCGACGTCAGCGTCAGTTATAGCTTGACATAAAAATTAAAATAGGTGCATTTTTGTAAATAACCAAGTTTTCAATTTATATTAAAGACCGAATGCCCAGAAGAATAATGAGATAAAGTACTATTTTTATACATGACAGAAATAATTAGTTTTGTCAAGGGATAAACCAGGTCTTATTACTTGAGGTTGAAATTATTTTATATATTTGTTTTTGTTTAACAACATGAAATCAATTATTTTGTACTCATATGACATTAAGGGTGAGTGAATGTGAGGATAAATTTATCCGTGCAGTAATTTCTATGATTACAATTTTTGACATCAATTGGTCAACAATAGCAACCATAGAAGTTAACGCCATGATAAATTTATCCTCACATTGATAAACCCACCCTAAATGACATTTTTGTACTCAGATGACATTAAATGACATTTCTCGCATGCAACGTAGCAACGAAAACAATGATTTCTCGCACTGTGTGCGAGAAATGTCTAGTGTGCGACAAACGTTATATTTCTCGCACACTGCGATAAACTGTGTATTTCTCGCACAGTGTGCTACGTTAGTTGAGTGAAATTGTAATTAGTGTTGATACAAACTGCAAATTCGTACAAAAAGTATTGTTCGTTACACGTGCGAGACTGATTTTCTCACACTCGCTTCGCTCGTGTTACAAATCCGAAATAAAAGCTCATGTGAGAAAATTCACATCTCGCCTTTGTAGCAAAAATAACTATTTTGTACTCATATGATTTCCAATGGCCATACTATGACTTTCTCGCACAGTGTGTGTGAAAGTGGGTACTTTTACGCACACTGTGCGAGAAATTATTGTTTTGTTTGCTGCGTTGGTTAAGTGAAATTGTAATTGGTGTTGATATAAACTACAAATTCGTACAAAAAGTATTGTTCGTTATACGTGCGAGACTGATTTTCGCACACTCGCTTAAATCGAACACTCGCTTCGCTCGTGTTCGAAATAAAAGCTCGTGAGAGAAAATTCACTTCTCGCACTTGTAACGAAAATAACTATTGCAGCATGTCTGATAAATGATTTGCATCCATATTTTAAGAAAATTTTGTATTTAAGTGACATGCATTGAAGTTATTTAATGACAAAGTCAAATTAGAAATTTCAAATTATTAATCAGAATCTGAACATGCCTATGCAAGAATGCCACAAAACTTGTGCAGTGTACAGAAAAAATAAGAATTTCAATCAAATTAAATTAAAAATGTTGCATGGCCTTTTAAAAGCAGAAGTAAGGTATCAATTACCATTGAAGAACTCTTTCAAAGTAAAGAAGAATAGGCTCAATTTATAGCGCGGAAAGAACAATTAAGAAATTATTTTGTTTTTTGAAATCGAACGAAAAACTTTATCCGCTACAGCTCGGTGCCTTTTTTATAAAATAGCCTGTATTATAATACTATTTAAAATTAAAATAAACAATTACGTACATTAAATAAGATGAAAAGTTAATATTGCATTAAAGTCGGTAGAAAGTATATAAGGTATAACTGAGGGGATATAGATAATGCAGTAAAATATACACGCAAGCTGTTAATATAGATTTCATTTGCGCGATATTAACATCTCTTTGTCAAGTCAAAAAGTATCGTGTTACATACGCACATATATAAATAAAGCGAATAATATTGAAAAGAGTATAAAAACTGACGGTTTAGTTGACACTCCCTTATTTGGCACTAAATAATGACCGAACGAATCGGAAATGCATTTCGTGTTACTAAACAAGGTAAAATCTTGTTTTTTCCAATAAGATAAAAAAAACTTGTCCGACATATATTACACGTTCGCATACTGATTGTATTATTAAAATCAATACGCGACAGTAATGAAAAAATTATTGAAATACTTTTCTATAATAATAATTGGCGCCGACTGTCCGTGAGAACTAATTGTTCCTCGACGATTTATTGTGCAATTAATAGTAATGTAATTAATACGTTTTGAAATCGAGTTTGTTTAAAGACTGTAATTAAACACAATAGTTGCTAATATTTCTTTTTCTTTTAAATAAATTGTTCAATATTTTTCTAAATTTAATATAGGTATTGCGTCTTTTCAACTTCATAAATATTGGGTATACCAAATATGGATCATGTTTCAATAAATTCCAACCGCTGAAATTGTACCTCTGCATATTAATTATTATATTTGCAATATTGTTTATGATTGAAAATATTTGAAAATTATTCCAAGAGCCGAAAATAAATTTGATTTAACAATTTTAATAACGAGTGATTTTAAATAGAATATTATTCATGCGCACAAAAGAAATTAGTTGCACACGTCTGTCTGAAGAGAGACCAAACCGGTAGCAGAAATAAATAGATCGAATAGTTTTAAGCATAAAATGAATAACACGCATATAATTTATTAAAATAGACTATTGATGCATGCGACAATTATGCGAAGGCTGCTCCGTTAAATCTGCAGTCCGCACACATGATGATGATGATAATAATAATAACATAGACGCGGAGACTTAATAATAAAGTATATATGTGAATTTGTTGTGCGTATACATATTAATTCCTCTTATGTGCCGACCGTCGAGCAAAGTGGCGACGCTTTTCATGATGGCGCCCGCGGCGTCGCGGTGGATCTTACCATTACGACGCATGCATTACGGTAGCAAGGGGGCCAATAAAAGAGAATGGCGACCCCGCCTTTTTAGTACGAACCAACATTGCCCCTCTCTCTTTCCATGGAAACTAGGTGAAATATCGTGGCGATTTGACGATAAATCTCTTACACTTGTCACAAACTAATAACTCTTCAAAGAGTTTAGAAATCGAATCGACGACGCGCGCGTTTTATTATTAGGCGCATTTTCAGCGCGCGTGTTCCAACTCTCTATCTCTCTGTCTCTCTCTCTCTCTATCTCTGTATGGCAGAGATACTATAATACTTTTATAATAGATAAGTGGATGCAAGTATAATAGAGGAGTATAGAGAGATGCGCGATCGCGAATGTGCTTATAATGTGCTTTAATTATAGTACACAACGATTGACAGCGCAGCGACTAAATTTATAATGACGAAACTTCCGACTCGTTTATCGGGAACAACGATCAGTTTATAGATAGCAATGTCTCATTGTTGCAGACCCCGTTTGGCTCGAGCAGTTTTGCCGATCTGCTGAGTTTCCCGGACGATCCCAGTGCCGTTTTGCCGCCAGAAGATTTAGATCCGTTCGCCGACGTCGCGCTTCAATCACAATCGCCGTCTCCGGCGCCTCTGCCTAGCTTCCAGGAGACATATTCAGTTCGCTATAACACCTTCAAGATGGAAGAAGAGTGTTTCAATGTATCATATCATCACCCGACGCAGGTGGCCACACCCACGCATCATTACGATTATCAACAGCATCAGTACAGCAGCAGCCCTTATTATCCACCGCCCCAATGTAGTCCCGGCTTCGAGACCATGATCGTACAAGACTCCTATTCCCTGCCGCCCTATCAAAGTGTACCCTCCGAATTGAATGTTAGCACCGCGATGAGTCCGCGACAGAGACGCGCTTCTCTTCCGCTTCAACGATCCGAATCCACAAGTAGCAGTGAAAGTCCCAAATTACGCATGACTGGACCTACATCTGTATGTTCTTCAGCAGCGAGTTCTCCCGGCGGTGTTGAAGCACAGGCCACCAAAGGATTAGCACCGCCGTCCCCTTCTCAATTGTGCGCCGTTTGCGGTGATACGGCCGCTTGTCAGCATTACGGTGTGAGGACCTGCGAAGGATGCAAGGGATTCTTCAAGAGGACCGTACAGAAAGGTTCGAAATATGTGTGTTTGGCCGATAAGGCTTGTCCGGTGGACAAACGACGTCGAAATCGATGTCAGTTTTGTCGGTTCCAAAAGTGCCTGGCCGTTGGAATGGTCAAAGAAGTTGTACGAACAGATTCCCTCAAAGGTAGAAGAGGTCGCCTTCCTTCCAAACCTAAATCTCCCCAAGAATCACCGCCCAGTCCTCCAGTCTCCTTGATAACCGCTCTTGTCCGTGCCCATGTCGATACTACACCCGATCTCTCCAACCTAGACTATTCTCAGTACTGCGAGCCCAGTCCCATCGAGCCCGTCATTTCCGAAGCGGAAAAGATTCAACAGTTTTACACGTTGCTGACCACTTCGGTGGACGTCATCAAGAACTTCGCCGATAAGATACCTGGCTTCCAGGAACTGTGCCAGGAGGACAAAGAGCTTCTCTTCCAATCTGCTTCGTTAGAATTATTTGTTTTACGGCTAGCTTATCGCACGCATCCTAACGATACTAAGCTAACATTCTGCAACGGCGTCGTCTTAGACAAGCTGCAATGTCAACGATCGTTTGGCGATTGGTTGCACGCCATCATGGAGTTCTGCAATGGTCTGCACCTCATGGAGATTGACATATCTGCTTTTGCCTGCTTGTGTGCGCTCACCCTCGTCACAGGTAATGGTTACTAAATTATTTATTTCGACGGCGCTGTTTCTTGGAAACATTGCATGTCCCGAACACACACACGCTTCATCTATTATTCGTTGCCTAATATATCGACCGTGTGAACCCTCTGAACGACAATTCGTATAAATTATATGCGCAATTCATTTGTTAATATTCTTTCAGAGCGACACGGACTGAAGGAACCGCATCGTGTGGAACAACTTCAGATGAAAATCATATCATCACTTCGAGATCATGTCACGTATAATGCTGAGGCGCAACGTAAGGCACATTACTTCAGTCGGTTGCTTGGCAAATTGCCCGAATTGCGATCGTTGAGTGTACAAGGTTTGCAGCGAATTTTTTATTTGAAATTGGAGGACCTGGTGCCGGCACCACCCTTAATTGAGAAAATGTTTGTTGCTAGTTTACCCTTCTAAGTGAGAGAGATTCGTGTATTTTAAATGTTTGATAGAAAAAACATAGGTATTGAAAGCCAAATTTTGCAATATATTTATAAAAGGGGAATATTTATAAATTGGCACGATTCATTTTATGTCCTATCTAATCGATTTGACGTGCAAATGCGCATATTAGTTGGAGTTCTAGTCGAGCTAAAACCTTTAAATTAACAAAAACTAAAATCATTTAGTTCAATAATAAAAAGTACACATCTATAAAATGTTTCAATTCCCTAAAATACATATTTTAATAAAAATTTTGCTTTTATCAAAAATTTAAACGCATAATTTCCTAGATTCTAAAAATAATTGTGTACTTAATCATTTACTTTTGCATAGAACTCCAACACAATATTATGAACAATTCACTTGAGAACAACCCTGTATTGTATAGTATTTCTAAACAAGAAAAAAGTGATAAAATGTTATTAAATGTGATTTGTTATATTAAAGAGAGCAAATTATTATGATAATGGTAATTTATACAGATATTAATAATAATACTTAGACATTGTTACCAACTTATGGTCGCAATGCAAACTGAAGACATTTTTGATTTATAATTAGAAATTATTTTACCCATATATTATATATTTAGTATAAGTATATAAAATTATCAAGAGGTAGAGCTAAAAATTATATTTTTAGACTATATTCTTTCAAAAAGAATAAATCTCTTTTTTATTACGAGATACGTAAGGAAGACAAAAATTACATATTTCTAAGGATTCATATATTAACAAAGATCAATGATTTCATGAACAAAATGGAAAATAAAACCACTCGTAAAATTATCGATATGACAAAGCAAAAATTTAAAAATTTAATTTTACCATACATTAGAAGGCTATGAAATGTTTACCTAAATATTCGAAGATGAAGAGAAAATAAGAGTTACCATATGTTTTTGTTTCATTTTTAAAATTGCTTTTTTTTTATTTAAACGACCGAAAATTTTACAGAAATTACTAGTCATGGCACTTAATTTTATAAACACTTTATTACTTTTAAGGAAAAATAAATGAAACACGATTAATCATAATCGAATGAGAAACGAAAAAAAAAAACAATTAAAGTACCTACTATTGTTTAAAAAACACTTATAAAGATCATTTTATTTTATTTTTTTTGTTAATATTATATTTTAGATATTCGAAGAACATTACGCATGTTACTTTCAACTTTCCTTGTTAAGTTTGATTATTATTTTTTATTATTAATATTATTATTTTGTTACCTAATTAACGAAAGTTACCAATCGAAAATTTCTTCACGTGAAAATAAATTATGATTACGATTGTGCCATTTCATATCGTTACTCGTAAAAAATGTATAAAAGAAAGAAATGATGAAGAAGAAAAAAATTATTTTTATAATTTCATATCAAATACTGCCTTGAATGGAAACGATGGACTGACAGATAGTTACCTGAACGGAACGGTATAAGTATATCTTATAATAATTATATTGGAGATCACTATTTACGATATTTTTGCATAAAATACTATGCATTACCTTGCAATAACTTTTCCGTTCTCTCCCCTCTCTTTTGTAATTCCCTAATTTTGCCAATAAATTTTAGAATTATAAAAAAATCACCGTCCGATTGAAACGCACCCTTTCATTTTTTTTTAATGAAAACGTAAATAACAAATATAATATTTATACAAAGATAACTACAAAATTAGATGTAAATTTTTTCATACGGCAGAAAGTACTTACAAATCTTTAATATTTAATATTATATTATAAAGAAAAAAATATATTATAATATAAAATATACTTTTCCTAACGCATATAATTGTTTTCTAAAAACCTAGAGAATCCTATCAGTACCATGTACTTAAATGAGCTTGTACCTAGATAATGAAATAATTAAAAGAAGTTATTGTATTCTTATCAAATAAACACAAGTACAAGTGCTAACACACAAAAGTAGATAGATGTGTTTTTTATAAAGAACGCGCTACTTAACTAATTATAAATTCTTATAATTTTCATTTAATAATCTAATTTATTTTTTTCAACGATTTTTCTATAATAAATTTTTTGCCATCCTAAATGCCAGTTGCTACATTACTTTCTTCTTGCATAAATATATATATATATATATATATATATTTAGAGATTGCAAAACGTTACCCTCAAAATTACTTACTAATTATAAGTAATTTTCTATTAATAGAGAACATTAAGCTAATAGAATATTATTATTATTATTTTGTTTATGTATAAATGTATACTAAATAAGGGGAGCTATAAATATATATAAAGTAAATAATATCTATATTATTATTGTCTATAATGTGCAAATTCGTAGAAAATTATCATTTTTTCGAATTCAATTATTCAGTGAACATATATTTATAATTTACATGAGTTACCATGATCCAAACAGTTTAATAAGATCTATTTAAAAAAATTTAAATTTAATTATTATTAAAAACAAAGAGTAAGGATGATATTATTCTTTCTATTTTAGTGCTATAGTAACATTATCAGTTTAGTTCTTTATAGTATTTTAAAAGTTTGTTGTAATTTTACGGTTATTATTCTTATGTAGTGTGGAAAGTATAATTATGACATTTGCATAATAAATTTGGAAAAATTTAATTAACGTTAAGTAAGCTTTCCTTTGTTATTCATTTTTTCCCAATGTTATTCTCCTCGTCGGGCATTCACTGTTCAGCGATCGCAATCGTATAAAAACCATTTGTAGATTGTAGTTCTGAACTTTTCCTAACCGATTCGTAAGCAGGTTTTCCACCAAACCGAGACGGACTCAACCAATACAAAACTCGGGTCGAAACAAAAAACAAAAACAGCAACTATTTCTCATTTTTTTAAATGTATAAAGGGTATCCCAAATAAACCATAATGTGAATTGTTTCGGAAACCAAACATTTTTAAATTCCAAAAGGTGATCTCTGAAACTGAGAATTAAGTAGATCGCCTCTTATTACCATGACCTCTTATAATAATTAATAATGCTATGCAAACTTTAAAAATTCTAAAATAGTTTCCGAAATAATTCATAGGGCCACTCTATAGTTAGAAAGGGGACCGAAGGGACTTTTACCACATTGTTTAATGAATTGCAGCAGGAGAGCTCCAAATGTTTTAACTCTTTTCGAATGTCTTATTTTTGAAATCGTTAGAAGTACATAATAATTTTGAAAGGTTATAAAAAAATGACTCCGTGAAGCGTAGAAGTATTATCTGGAAAGAACGTTTGGCCATAACTTTAAGGTAAGCTCTAAATGTTTATATTTATACACCTTTTTCACTTCAGTAAGTGTGACTTCCGGTTACACTTAAATCTTGAATATTTCAAATGAAATGCCCCAATTTTTTTTCAGATTCCGATATAACCAGAAGTTAGATTTAGTAAGTAAAAACATTTAGCTGATATAGATTCTGTCTGTAAAAACCAAATCTATGAAAAAAACGATTTGCGCTCTACTTTAGCGCCACTCAAAAAAAGCTAAATGTCAAATATTTTTTGAAGGGTGAGCGATATAAATTAGGTTTTCAAGAAAACCCGCCGTCGTTTTTGACAATACACCAATCAGTTTTTTAGGTTTGGTCATGAAATTGGAATTATCGATTAGGGCTATCTGTATAGAATCGTAGAGGACCGTGAAGTTAGCGATCTAATTAGGTACTTCATGCTTTCGTGAACGCGACGGATCTTTTGTTGCAAACGCTGAAAAATTGGCCCCCAGGGCCTAGGGGCGAACTTCAAATATCTGTTAATTAAATACAACAATTTTGCATTATGCAAAACTAGCATTTTCGTACGTCCTAATCGTTCAAATATTGAAATTTCAAACTGACATAAATAATTCTCAATGATCGCTTCTATTTTATGAATCACGAATCCAAGAAAAAAAAACCCTTAAAATTAAATTAAACAATTCAAAAAACAATTTTATTCAAAACAGTTTTCCATTGAAATCCAAGTATATAATATAACAAAAGGATGTGACGTTTAAATAAGAATTGAAAGATATTACTAAAGTGAGGAGAAATGTTGGACAAGTTAATCAGGCCACATATTTTAATAGATACGCCATCATCGGGAAAATTATTACCATTGCGCCCAGATTCATGTGTATACCACTGGCACCACCTCCTTTGTTCCCACCTTCAGCCGGAGGATCTTGGGCGCTTATTAGCCCAACCATAACAGTTAAAAAGAGTAAGGCAAAAACGATCACTTTCGTCATCATTATCGTTCGAGTTCTGAAATACAATTTTCATATATAAAAGAAATTTATGACATTTCAAAAATTTACTAAATTAAAGAAAAATAAAATA
>JARJEA010007969.1:0-19216 GCA_030264595.1 Oligota sp. GC000189
AATGCATTTTAAGAAATTGAGATTGAAATTTTTTCTCTATACAGAGTCGTTTTTAAAAATGTTAGGGCATTTGTTTTATGAGAACGGTAAAGGTATCAATCTGAAATTTTCTTTCCATATCGTCTTGGAAAAATGTAAATTAAGTTAAATATTTTCATCTTGTAGCAATTTTCGATTTTACCGGAAGCTGAGACTTACTTAAATAATTTGAATGGAATACTCCATCTTTTATTCAGGATTATGGTTTAAAGTTAAAATGAAGCCACTTTTTAATTGAAAATCCTTTAACCAACTCCCTCCATTTTGAGTTATTTCTATTTTCCCAAATATACAGGATTTTGTAAAAACCTAAATCCGAACTCTAGTGACTTTTGCTGTTTGAGTTGCTTATTGCTTTCGCCTATAAAACGAAAAAGATCAACAAAATTACATGGAAGTCACGGATGAGGTAATTAAAGTATGCAACCAAGCCCCATCTATCAAACTTTATGTTTTACCTCGTATTTACATTGGACACACGGTATATTTTTCAATTGAACTGAAATTTTCTTTTAGAATGTGAAATATTAAATATGTACAAATGTGGTCTTTTAGTTGAATCAGAGCTTTGTCATCCAGTTTTTCAATATTAAAATTCAAAAATCATAAACGAACAATCCCTATTTCATTGATTTTTTAAAATAGAAGTCGTCATAATTTACTATTTTAACCAAAAACCAAGAATTCCTTTTCAGTTGACCTTCGTGCCATATGTGTGCGATTAATACGTTTCAAAAGAGATTGAAATCATGATTTTTTGGAATAACGTTCTACTCAAACAGAATGACCTAAAATGTATAAAAAACCAATTTTAAGAGTTTATTTTTATTACATATTTAGTAATAACCTAAATTTTAACTTTTTAGTTTCTATAATTTTGGGTATAATTTGAGAGAATCCATTATTTGCTGTAGAACTTACATACATTTAATTTTGCGAACAAGGTTTCATTGTATTATGCAACTACAACGATTTTATTTCACGGGATATACATAATAATAATTTATAATTTAATTTAATTCATATATGAGCAGGTTTCGTACCCATCTAGTCAATTCATTAAAAAAAGGCTAAACTTACTTTTAACAAAAGCGAAAACCCGCTGACGCATAAATGTGCATCACATATGATGTTTTTACTTTCGAACGGAAAAAGGGTAGACATGTGCTCGCATGACCATCAATGTTGAGCACTTTTTCAGTGGTGCCCATACATAATATAATTGGACGAAAGCGTTTCAGTTCAGCATATACCGCTAAATAATAATAATAAGTTAATGTAAAGTGAGGGTATAGTTTATCCGCCTGTGGTGTTAAAAGTTGCGCTGATATAATATATTTAAGTAAAGTAGAACATGTTAACAACAACCATAACTAAATTTGCATTTGTTGAAATGCATATTCCCTATTTATAAATTTAAATTATATATACCTACACTTACTTTTCCCGAACGATAATTTTGCACAGAGCATCCACAATGGAAACGCTGTTTTCTGCTTGCTCCTCACGTTTATTATATCTACTTGACTTAATTAAACTTTACCATTCATATATTTTATTAAAAGAAATGGTAACATAAAACATTATTAAAAAATAAAATATATAACCCATTACTTTACGGGCATACGTCTTTTCGTAATAAAATATGAAACGCTTTAATTATTTTTGAGATTTTTCTTCGAGGAAATTATTATAAAATAGACGCACAGCTGTAATTAAGTTTTAAAATTTAAAGCAAATTCAAAACATGGTCTCTGTGAATTTAATAATAATTAATTTCGCACTTAGCTAACTGGCAAATTCAGTTAATGTACTTTTACATTTCGCCGAATTCATAATTATCAAGTCGTAGGAAATGTCTACAATAGGATTTAATTTGTTCTTTGCTTGTTTTTGTTCTTTTTGCGTGTTTATAATATTTGCAAGTCTCTTCTGTTGTAAGAATGAACTATTATTATAAAGTAAAACGTTGGCTGTTCTATTTTTCATATTGGAAAGTTTTCACCATTTATTTATTATTTTACTTTTCATTGATTAATTTTTCACAGAGTTTTTCATTGCAAAGATCTATGCTAATACGTACACGTACACATAAAGCAAAAACATTATAATAAGAAAATATATATTCGAAGGTCTTAGTGATTAAATTGAAAGACGAGCGTTCCACAGAAATAATATTTTTCACAATAAAATATTATATAAGTTATTGAGCATAGACTGCAATTTATATTGCAGGTTTTGCCGACATATTTTTGAAAAGCTAGGGGAAAATTTGATGGTAAAGCCCACGTAAGCCATAAAAAGTCCACAGCTTAGCACTGCCGTTTCATATATTCTACAAATTAAGGGAAAGGTCACCGCTATAGTGAATAGAGCGCTTTTTTGGGCGAACAGAAAAAAAAATGAATGAAATTCTGTTGTCATTTTGGATTCCTTTTCATGCCGCATATATAGCGTCGACGAAAGTGATTGATGCTTTCGACAAGACGGAAAAGTAGGAAAGAAAAATAAAAATATCTTTGCGAGTTTAGGTATATAGAATGTCATATGTAGGTAGTATAGGTAGATACATATAAAATACGATATTTTTGGAACGAAATAAACTATTAAATTTACTAGAAGGTGATGCGTTTCTTGGCTGGAAACTTAAAGCGATGATGCATGGCTAAAGGGTTCTAAAGATAATAGATATGGAATCCGCTAAAAGTCAGCTATTTTATAAAGTTAAAGAATGTCCTTACAATATATTACAGCTTATCTTTATGATTGTAACTAACTTGTGAATTTCCCCATATATTTTTTGGCACGATCCCACTACTTATGCTCTTTTATTATAAATCTTCAAATTTACGAGTTTCGCGAGTTTGCTTAATGTGGTTAATATGTAAAAAACTTGAATAACTTTGCGAGAATTGATTATCCCGCTCGATTTTAATCGTATAGAAATATATAAAAATTAAATACGGTGATTAAATACTGAATGGGGTTTAAGTAAAAGCTTCTCATTCCCATTGAATAACTATTTGCTTAATAATGGTTCTGTTTCGGGGGCATTCAGAACAAACACACGCACGATTTTCTATTTTTACTAAAGCTACACACGATATGAGGCATATAATCAATAATTTTTCACTACGTCATATTTTCATATACAACGTATTCTTGCATAAATTATTAAACAATAAGAAAGTTTCAATATTATCTCGGGAGAAACTATCTAGCCAAAAAGCCAAACCCATTCAGATTGCATTAAAATTATATTATTTACAAAATAGTGAAAAATATCAAACATTTGTACTCATAAATACTTAATAGAGTCAATATAAATTTGGATCTTATAACAAACACAACAAAAAAAGAACATTTTTTTCCTTAAGACTACCCCAAAGCTCCATCTTAATATAGTTACGGTTATTTGACCTCCATCGAAATAACTATGATGTTAGGGCAAAGTTGTAAATGGAAAGACATAGCCGAGGGTAATTTGACCTATGAGACCTAAACATGCATGCACACGTCTAGATTGATATTAACAAGAAGACCCACCCTTACTTAGCACTGACGAAGTGTAATAAAGGGCGATTAAAGCACTTTAACCACTATTTAGTACCTTTAATATATACAACTTCCTGATGATAAGGTTGTTCTGTCTTGATAAAATAGATCCCAACGGAATTTCTTACCAGCAAGCATTAAAGGGCGGAGGACCCAGCGACCGCATTACCGACAGGTTCAAAGATTCCCTTAGCATGCAAATTGTCTTGTTTTCTAACCATTAAAATAAAGCACCATAAACCTTTTATCGCGCTTCTTTTATTTAAAAATAAACAAAAATTTAATAACTTTCCGCCTTTGAAATAACGATCAATGAGCATTCATTTTGTATTCACCGTTTGAATTAATAATAAACGACTTTAATATTTAACATTCATTTAAAAGTACTTAAAAGAACGCTTATTTACCATTAAGGGGCCATTTCTCAATTTATAAATAATTTAACGTGCAAAAATCTTTACGCAGATTTTAGCTAACTTTTAAGTGCAAATAAAGCGGTTATAATAATAATATGAAATATTTTAATGGGAAAACTTAAAAACAAAGTTGTTTCCTATAGCAATTATTGGCAGGTGTAAGGACATAGTGACATTATTTATCGACTAGGGGGAAATTAGGCTACACGAGCGTAATCTATATGAGGCTGAGTATATTGGTCGTAAATAGTAAGGTATTGTTATATGTTTCACGGTTTAATAAAGGCTCGGTATCTCTATTAAAAGCGACATTGTATTAAGTTTGCTCTGGTGCACTCAGCATGCACCTAATGCTCTAATATTTAATATAAAATGAAATATGAATTACTATATTAAAGGGAGGCCATGTAATTTATCGAAAAAATTTCCAAATCATTGCATCCATTCTCGTCTCCATGAAAAATAAAACTCTTTGGTATAAAATGCGCTTTTAATATATTAGTAATTTTAAATTGCAACCTTTCAAATATAATATTTTATAGGAAATTTTTTAGTATTTTATTACACTATTTTTAATTGAATTAAGAAATATAGGTAGATAAGCTGTGACGTTAAGTAAAAATATTTTAAGTTTGATTTATTTTGAATATCTGAATTCTGAGTTTCTTAAAAACTTAGGACTTCGGTTACTAACATAAAATTTTATAGTGTAATGGGGAAAAATTCCAAAATATTTCTATTAATTATGTGCATTTGATAGTGCAAATAATTTTATGATTTAATTTTATGTTATTATTACGTTTAATAAAATTTGTGAATGTTGATCCAGCAGCTGATAAGTTTTCTATTGTACCTAAAAAACAATGGAAAATACATGAACAAAGATAATTTTGTTGAAAAGTTATATCCATGAACAAAAAACAGTTCAAAAATTCCAGAGACATCATTGAAATACATTGAAAAACCTCAATAAATACTTCAATTTGTCAAGAAGTATAGACTAAGCGTAACAAATATATAAAGATTAACGTAGACGTTTAGGCAGCTCTTTAATTCGTGCTACATAAATAAAACGGAAAGTTTGGTTTAACACCTAAAACGTTTATTAATGAATAACGATCAGTAATTCTTTATTTAAGGTTGATTTACTGAGTCCAATGGATTTGCAATATAATAAATTGATAGATTGCAGTCCATTCATTATTCCGCATTTAATATTAACCGCACATTCAATTCTTGCGCTTGTATGTATGTATATATTTTAAATGAACACCCATTTAGTAACGAAAAATGTTTTGCAATTACCTAATGATATTCACCGTTGGACACACAATTTCAAAAAATAAACAACCTATATCGCAACATGATGAAACTATATAGGAAATATATGCATAATATTCTGCTTTTAATTAAGATTACCAGTGCATGATTCATTTTGAATTTATAATGATTATGCAAATTAATATCGATATCGCAATATTGTTACCTTTGGGGCATTGCAATGCAAATCGCCTAATATCTTCATTTATCCATTTATCCTAACAAGTTAACCTCTTTGTTAATAGCCAAATTTCAAGGTTTAATATAAGCTTGTGAAATTAAGTATTAAGAGTGGGTGTTATACATTGACATATTAACCAAACATTTATACAATAAATTAATTTAGAAAAAAACATAATTAAACAAATATTTAGATTTTAAAACTTTTGTTAATATTTTTAAATTTTAATGTCTATTATTTGAGATAAATACCGCATATACGTATGTCAATTTCCATTAAATTATGTAAAATGGATAATTTTTGCCGACATATTTAACGCTTTGTTGGTTAAACAGTGTAAGACTTGCTAATTTATTCTCGTTATCAAAGCAGACACCTCTAGGTATATGTCGGAGTAATTATTACGAAACAGTAAACATATTACATGAGCGGAAGCATCACTAATACACGCCACATACATCGTTATGGTATATGTTTTCTTATCTTTGATGTTAATATATTAGACGTTTATAATTAGAGGTAATTTTTGAAGTAACACTAGCAAAAAGTAAATAACATTTATTTTACGAATAATTGATAGCAAGTTTCGTTTGTTTTTGTTTCTTTATGAAGGTTTTTGTTCAGGTTCTAGGAAATTTTTAAATATAGGTAAATCTCTACTACTTATCCGGTTTCAGAACTGGTGAAAAGTTAAGAAGATAACAATGAGAAGTTTAAAGATAGTTAAAATTAAAAATTATTTATATTCAAGTTTGGTTAGAAAGGCCAAAATATCTTATTTTCAAAAATCCAACTAGGTTAAACACTATAGCAAAAACCGGTCAAAATACAATTAGAATAAAACATTTTAGAAGTTAGATCAAACAATAAAAATGAATCTTTACAAACTAAGCTATATATTATTAGCAAACTTATTAGGTACGTTAAATTGGCTAAAAATTGAAACTTTTTACATTTTTTAAATCAAATTTATATTATAAATTCTTTGAGTTAATAATATTTATATCTATTATAAACTAAAATCAAATATAAAGTATATTAAAATATAAACAGGAAACTAAACAAACAACTTTAATAATGAATCAAATTCGTTTAAAAAACAAAGGAAATTGTTTAATGGTCGCAGAATCATCTCTGTAAAAGTAACGAGTTATAGATTTTGAAAAAAAGAATGTTTATTCGCGAATAATTTATACCCCAAAAACGTAAGTGTGGAACTCACCCTTTTGCACTAGCTACTGTGGTCGTAAGCTATCCTTACTTGTAATTTATTATACCCCATAGAGAAAATACTCCCGTATTTTTGTTCGCATTTACTTGTAGGGACTATTTTTTAATAAATCTCTTGCTCCATTGCAATGTCAGCAACAAAATAAGTTATATGTTAAACGTAATAAAAATACATATTCAATATTTCTTCTTTTCGACCTCTTTTTAATACCATATATCGATTCGATTTAAATAAGTTGCTGACTAAGTGTGACTAATGCGAAATTCTAATTCCGTGCTCCTTAAGTTTAGAAGTTTGAGCAAGTAATTAATACCGATGATCCCCTTAGAGAAGGATAGAACCCCATTCGATTTGATTTTCACGCCAGTATTAAGCGTGTTGACATAGTTTCGCTTTAATTTATATGTATGGGTATACGTATATTGGACAATTTGTCTGTGAATTTCAATTCATTCGTATATCCGCATATTGTCGCACTTTTTTGTTTCTCTGTATAATTTCTATATATGGATATTCTGATCAAAAAATTCCAATTGCCTTGCGTGGTCTCATTGTCGATCGAATTTTAAATTTAGGCGCAATTGCCAACGAACAATAATAATCTACAATCCAAAATGGCGAAAGGCTTAAAACTCATACATTCGTTTCATTTGCATAACAATCACAAGTTTTTGACAAATACGTGTGTGGTTAATATAAATGACGTCGAGAGTTTAATCACTATAGTGGTTGAAATTGATTATTTAAATTTAAGAGCGCCAGGCGTCCATGGATTAATTAACCTCCCGAAACTCTCTGGTTTTCAATATTTCACTTTACGTTTAATTTCATCTAGGTCCCCCTGATTGGACTTCTATGTATATGAGAGTGGCCTGCTACTGAAATGGTAATTGGAGAGTTCTGTGGAAATTCGTATCATTTTTATTATTTTTTTTTAGGTTCACGTTCCCCGATTACTGGAACAATGAGCCTTATTGCTCAATTAATATATGTCATTGTGTTGAATTTTTTCGTCGCTCATATTAATAAATGCGGCTGAAAATCAATGCTTTATAGCTGAATTGTCAGGCCAATGAAGTTAAGGGTAGGTTTATCAAATTCTATTTCTTTTTATATTTAAAATTTTTTCTTAAAAATGATCTTTAAATAAAAAAATAAAAAACTGTGTAAAACCATCAACTTTTAAAGATTTAATGTAAAAATTCATAGATCTAATATAATACTCTTAGAAAATACAATAAATTATTTTTCAATTTAAATATTTTATATGTTTAAATCTTTATTTTTATCCATAACTACGAAAATTTTGCGTATTTATAAAATTTTGAATGATGGCTTCAAAGTTGTTTGTAAAATAAAATATATTCAACAAACAGTTTAATTGGCAACAATAAACTAAATTAATTAAAGCATTATAGTTTGTGTAATAGTTTCAATATTTGCACAAGAACACAACGAAACAAATATTTTGACTAGGATCTAATAAAGAATTTTTTCCAAACACATTAAACGGTTTAGCATGTGAAGCTTGTTAATTTATTAAAGCTATCAAAGTAGACACCCTTAGGTATATTACTATATACTGGGGTAATTATTTCTAAACAGTAAACATAGCATAAGCGTTAGGAAAACACGCCACAAACATCATAGTTGTCTGTTTTCTTATCTCTAATGGTATTTGCAAGGAACTATAGGTGTATACGCCATTAATTAAAAGAAAACACGTATGCAAATTATTAGCACTCGAGAAATTTTGGATTAATATAGTCTATGCGTAGTGATCAAGAAATATGTATACTTAGGGAAAGATAGCTTGAATAATCAAAAGCAGGCCAAAACTTTTCCAAGTGGCAAGTTTGTAATGGAACATTAGAGCAACTCAGAGATAGTCCAAGATGCACTTTTAATGTCAACATTTCCTTCTGCGTGATTATAGAGTGGATCATCATTATTAGTTAAAATATTTAGATAGATGAATAAAGTGGATCGTATCGTTTGATTATACACCTAACTGCCATTTTTAATGTAAATAAATTGCTTTGGTTATTTTATTTTCAAATATGTATATAATTTAGAAAAAGAGAATTTATTATATTAGAATTTATGCTTTTTAAATATGAACTTTTATAAGCAATTTAAGGTTGTACCTGTAGCACAATTTTATAGTATTGTATGTGGTTTATAGTAATAGCATTTGCGTGAAACGTTTACAATACGTAAACGAGAAAAATCCCATTTATTCGAATGCTTCCGCAGAAATATTTAGCTAGGGAACTTGATGGGATTTTACTACAAATTGAACGCCAGAATATTAATATGTACTTAAGCGATATTCCAATAAAAATAGAAACTCCAAACCAAACATGCACCTATTTAACTATTCCCTTTCATGGAACAACGATACATTTTCCTCGATATAGTTTTTTTTTCCATAAATTAAATGACTCAAAATACAGTGCGCATATATTTTGTTCGTTTTATAGTTTTTCATTGTATGCATGCTCTCGTTTGCTCCTAAAATAAACTTAAAATTAAAAACCGGCAACAAACATATAATAGCGTTGACGATAATAGTAATTATAGACATAATTTTTAACAATGTTGGCTGAGTTAGGTGTTATTTCAACCCCTTGTTTGTAAAAATAAAGCACGAATAATGGCTTAAAGTGGCATGCATGTCGTCACGCAAAATAAGACTAGACCGAGAAAAATTTAACTATTATTACTTTATCATAATTATTAGTTAAAAAAAAAGAATACCATTTAAAAGTTCCTAATGTTTACCTACTGCTATTTGGCAGAAAAACTATTACGAAAACTATACTTTTGGGCATTTTCAATTTCAAATTTTTTGAGTAATCGATACGTTTTTTTTTAGTAAGAAAGTGTCCACTAAAACTTATTGGATACACATATTGGCCAAATAAAATTATATCTTATTTAAAACCTCTGTTTATTAACTAAAAATGCATTTAAAATCACAATGAATTTATTCTTTTAATAAAAAAGAAGGTGCGGTTTACAAACAAAGGTTTTTGCAAGACACTGCAAGGTATAATTATTAAACTTTATCTACGATATTATTAATTTTACAGTTTCGTCCACAAAATGTACAAAAATAAATTCAACGCTACACTTTTTATCTCCGAAACCTTATAATTTAACGAATGCATGCAATGCTATTGTGTGGGGCCAGTTGTGTTTTTGACGGCTCTTACAAAGATAATGTTTTATTATTGTTTAAAAACTAACGCCACTAATTTTAATGAAATTCCATTTTTTACATAGTTTTTGATGTGCTCCATTACTTCAAATGCCGTTACAGAAAAAACAACCGGCAATATACATGTATATACAGCGTATATCGAGTGACCGATCGATCCGGTCAAATTACAACGTCATAAATCGTTAACTAGTTGCTAGTTGTTTATTCATTGCTAGTAAATTGTTCCCAATCGTAAAAACAACATTTCATGATGTTTTTCGGACAATTGAAGACATAATAAAATTATCTAAAATGTCTCTTCGTCTATTAAAATAAGGACAAGAATATTAATAATATACATAGCTCGTAACAATTGGATGAGAGTATCAAATTTACAGATTTCTGTGTTTGTTTTCCGTCTATAAAATTTTTAGAACCGTTCTACTCGATAGCGCTTTTCGTCAAATGAAAGCAAGAATGTGCTTGCTATTTAGCTGGAAATCCGGACCAATGATGCATGTATAATAGGATAAAACATCCTAAGATAATAGAAATGAATCCTGTTAAACGCCAGCTACTTTATAGTACAGATAAAAGTGTTCCTGTAATGTAATATCGCTTATCTTTATTATTTGGACTGGCGTGTAAATTTTTGCTACATTCTTTTCACGCTAAGTAGAACCATTTTTAAACTTTTGTCACATCGATTTTATTTACGATTCCTTCTAATAAATTTATTTCGCAATTTTGCGACTTTATCCATTTTTACGATTGGTTGTAACATGATCTCAATAACTATTATTTCTCAGAAAAAATTTTACATCTTAAATCATAAATTAGTAGATTTATTATAATGAAATAAAAGAGCGACCGGCGCCTTCGCATTTGCAAAATTATTTATAGAGGAACAACCTCGGCATCACACGACTATGCGATTACAAATTTATGTTATGTGTGCGGAATAAATTCCCCACAAATATGAATAATTATAAATTATTAACACCCAATTTTGAATTGAACTGTCGGAGGAAATAATTTACGACGGGTATATTTCAAAGTAACATCTAAAACGTGACGTGAAAATTTGTTACTTAAATCAATTGCCTCTCTCCGTATCTACGTAGTCAATATTTGACCATAAGTTTATTTTGCTAGCAAAAACCGTTACAAGGGTAACAAGAGTTGAATTTCAAGTACGCTGGCCCTATGTGAATATTAAATTGTGTCCACAATCTGTTGCAGGAGAGATATTTTCGACACTCGGCTTTACCAAAACTGAATTTAATATTATAACGTCACCAATAATAGACCTGTATTAAATTAATAAGCAACCTTACTTTGCGGTTTAAGGTAAAAGTGAACAATAAAAAATGATCTTATCTATGAATTAAGTTATTATTATAATTGTGCATTGACTTATGATTGAGAAGTTAGATAGTACGGATTTTGCAACACTTCAATAATTGAAATTAATAAATAAATTACTCACCATTGGAGAAAGGTTCCACTTAGGCTAATAACACCTAAAACAAAAAATAAACAAAATTTTATATTCTATACATTCACGATAATGCTTGAACATATAAATCTAGTTAGGGGTGAGTGCTCATAATCGATTCCGTAGCGGTAGTTGCAATCAACGACTTATCTATCAGTGTACGAGTGCTTGTAAAGCAAGTGTCATTCATATTAATAAGTACCTACGTATGTTTTGCTTGTAGAATAAAAGAAGCGTCGTGACAATTCCTTTGATCTCTTCGACGCAATTATTCACCGTCGCGTGAAACTCTCACGTATAAAATTGTGTTCTTATTCGCATATACAAAAAAGCCAATTAAAACTACTAAAGTATATGATAGTATACGTAGAATATTCTCGTTGCGAGAATAATTACGTCCATTTTCAACTTGTCTTTTTTATCGGCGTATTTTTGAAGTATGTGCCTATATACGATTAGGATTGACAGCATTTTCAACGACACTATATAATAATCTATCCAAACTACAACGTATACAAGTATGTTAAGTTATAAAAGATACAGTTATTTTTTTAGAGTACTTTCCAGAAATGTCGAGGAAAGTTACTATTAAGTTTTCGTCAGCATATATGATCTGGTAGTTCGTCAACTGTGTCTCCATGGTTGGTTTAGCTGCACTTGGGTAACTTTGTAAAACTTGACTATCGAACGCTTTTATGAGTAAAAAAATATCCCGGAATTTATTGAGATTTGTAATTATAACAATTGTGGATTTGCTCTTCTTCGAATAAACGGCAACAAAATCTATTCATAAGAAATAATAATTAATTATTAAGTACTATCAATATAGGTACTCGTGATGACTAAAATATAGAAAAATTAGAACTTTTTCTTAAGAGTCCGGTATGATTTTTTTCGCCCATAAGAAAATACATGGTTACTTTAAGAACGTAAATCTCAGAAACTATTTGTGATATCCACTTGATTTTTTCACTATCATAATCTAAAAATGAATTGTCAAATTCTGCCAGCAGCGTTTTACCAATTAGCTGAGATAATCGCTAATCAATATTTTTAAGGAAAAATAAGTTAGAAATCGAATTTTGCAAAAATGCAACTGGCAGAATTTTCCAATTAAATTTTTAAATTTAGGATTAAAAAAGTGAAAAAAATAGAGTCGATATCTCAATGAGTTTCCGAGATTTATGTGCTTAAAGTTTTTTTTAATAAATGCTCAAAATGGGACACACTGTAAAAAATTACCGATTTTAGTCTACAAAGAGTCCAGACAGAGAAATACGCCACCTTTTGTTTGCCAAATACAACAGTGTGAGTTGAATTAACACTGACGAATGCCGTCGATAAAACAGGGATTTTACGTCCAATACCGACATCATACCGGACTCTTAAGTTAAAAAATAAGATGCGTTTGCTAAAATCTTAAAAAAAAATTTTTTTATTTTATTAAAATATAATTGAACACGTTTTGGATTCAACGATAATCAACTATTTAATTGTGCAAAGTAAATAAAAACATATTTAGTGCAAGAACTGAAAAGATAAAAACCGTGAATTTGAAGACTTTTTTTTTCGTGTAACATTAAATTTTAGTTGCTATAAAAGCTATTAACGAATTAAGTAAATTATTTATCAGTGAAATTAAAATTGTATCGTAAATTCTCATCGATTGTGAATTTTTATTTATATTTTGTACAGTGTATACTGTATAGGTTTAAGATAAATAATAAAAATGCATGAAACGTTTTGAGAAAGAAAAGGAGAAGCTTTTAGTGTTTAATGGTTAAAAGGCCACGAAATAGGTTTTACGAACAGGAAGTTAATTTATTGGTGAAAAGCTTATGTTGCACGTGTTTTTTATTCCTAATCAGTCTCATACATAGATCTTTTAAATTCACATCATCTTCTCATTCGCCCCTTTATATACAGACCAATTTAAATTCTATTTGCACAAAAAAGATATATTCATAGAAAATAAAATAACTTACAATATAAGAAAATACACGCAATTAAATGGTCGGATCTGCGGAGGCTTCTATTTATGTCAAGTAAATAATTGTTTTCATTTCCGATGGCTTTACTAATATTACTTTTAAAACAATATAAATTACGTAAGTCTTATTTAAACCCAGGATACATTCAGGGGAATTACTTCACAAAATAAAATTGTTTAATTCCACGAAACTCTTTTAAGTTAAATGTGTTACGACACACAAACAGAAATCTGAAATGAAATGGCGCACGATAAAACTTGAAACCATATCACGAATGCACTTTTGACATCTCAGAATGCATTTCGTGTTCGCCGCCGCGCCGTCCGCCGACGTGCCTGCAGTCAATATTTATTAACAATTTGGGGAAAAATTCATAAGCCGGACAAAGCACCGTGAAATAATCTATTAGCAAATGCCTTTGGGTCCTTAGATTTTGCGGTCGAGCGAAATCAGTAACGGTAGATTTGTGTTTTATAGAGAGGTCATTAGGGAGAGCAAATAGGCGACGATGATTGAATAATTTGCATCGAAATGAAGTCTGTAATCGGCGTATTAATAGCTTGGGGGCAACCGAATATATTATCGGTTTTTAATATATCAACAAAAGTATGGAAAAAAAGTCTGAGTGAACCTTTAGACGTATATGAAAATGGGTAAAACAAACAAAAAGGAAGAAGATTATATAAAAACCAAATAGACCATTATTTTAAGCTTCATGTTCATAGCTACTATACTTCTAATTATATTATGCTCGAAGTTATATTCAATCAGTGCGTATCAAAAGGGGGCAGTTTGGGTGGTAAATAGGCGGTGATTATCATGATTTGCATGGAATTGCTTTTATGAACCCTCAGGCTACAATAGCGAGCCCTCTTATACTTCCTTAATTCAATTGAATTGTTTAATGAGAATCCAATTTTCTTCTATCACCTTCCTTTATATACGAGTCTATACATATATTTATTGGCGATAAATTTGTTATTTATTATTAAAAGGCAGTGGTGTTACTTCTGGTATTTCGAAGGTGTTACCATTTGTATTGCCCAAGGTGTTGGTTTTGTTTTTGCTTTAGTTTTACTGCTATGCATAGCAGAACTCTATTTTACAAATATTGCGTTTATAAATAACTGACACAAGTTAATTAATATTCGTAATATTTAATGAAGTTTGGTATTTACCCTTTTAGATATATTTTGGTATAAATATTATTAAAATTACGAAAAAATCGTAAGAAATCATCGATTCGTACCTAAGCAACAATTCGATGAAATAATCGAGTAGGTGCCTACTTAAAACTCTAATTTTTAAACCTGAAGACATCTTTATTGTATATCAATAAGAATAATATTTAAAGGCTCAGCTTTAGTAGCCATTGCTAAATGATATTTTTGTACCAATTTTTATATCTTAGCCTAACATACCAAGCAATTTTATCTGGCAGGAAAGTTATTGATAGTCACTAAGAAGTGAAAAGATCTGACATCAAGAGTTTATGACTTTTCAATTATATTTCCTTATTTTTTGGTTCATTTTGCATGTTTTTGTTATACACCATGATCCATCTCGTTATTTACTGTGCGTACTTTTAGCACTTTTGGATATAATGGAAGTAAATATCAACCTGGTTTGTGAATTAATTTTATTAATATTGATTTTGTAAACTAAAATCAAACATGGGCTTTTTTTAAATTAGGTCACTGCATCTTCAAAAAATATTTAACATATTATTTATGTGGAACTTCCGGTTTTTGGTTTTTGGGAACTCACAAATTTATACGTATCTTAAGCATTTTTAATGGTTTTACAATTTTTTGAAAAATAATAATAGCTGAGAAGTGCAGGTATCATTAAAAAAAAACACTGAAAAAAAAAATTCACTAAAATATAAATGTTAAATCGGCGAATTATTTTACAACTTAAACTTGTATAACTAAAACTAAAGAAAAAATTTCAAGATCCATAAACTTATCTTCAACAATGTGTTTTCTTAAACTGTAAAATTTATAAAGATGCATGTAATTTTTTTTTGCCAATAGTAGAATATAAAAATTCTCTACAAAATCAGCACACAATAACTTGTTTGTTAACAACGCAATAAATTATGTGATAAATATTAATGGTAAACTAATATTGTCTAATTATTATACCAATTAAATACTCTATATAGATAGGGCATAAATTATAATATATACTCGCGGAACAATTATTACATCGGCAGAACATTAATTATCGCGATGAAAGTTTTATTTTAATAGCTCATCAATCAACTGGACAAGCACTAAAGTTCCATTAACGAAAGGTGCGGATTAATAATTGAATATAATATTCCGTCGACATAGAAT
The DNA here is from genome assembly GCA_030264595.1 of Oligota sp. GC000189. Classification (NCBI taxonomy): domain Eukaryota; kingdom Metazoa; phylum Arthropoda; class Insecta; order Coleoptera; family Staphylinidae; genus Oligota; species Oligota sp. GC000189. The sequence continues at coordinate 15,779 of JARJEA010007969.1, forward strand.
GAACATCTTGGCGAAAACTTTAAAATATTGATTAGCCTTAATGCACAACTACTGTTGGTACAACTTGCATTTATTGACTGGCGGAGAACAGTTATAACACTTGATTGGCAAAGAGTAGTTTTACGGTTTGTATATTGCACATTCGCAGAAACTTGGGGTATTCACATATTTAGTTTCTGTAGTGTAAAGTGTAAGGCTGGTAAGCTCAACTTGTCAACTTAATTTTGTTGACGATGTGGCTGCGCGCAGATTTCTCACTCTCAAGGCACACACGTGAAAAACTTCTTTGCTGTTCACATAATGAGGTTACAACTTTGCTGCTAAGTACATCATGTTCTTATGTCACGGCATCCAGCAGGTGGATTTAGTTTTTAATTAAACATTTTAGATAAAATTCTATAGAGTTTGTCACAGATTTGAACTGTAATATTTCAATTTTGTCGGAAATTTTTGCGTGTTTTTCCATGGTTTTGGTGTCATTTATATCAAATATTTATAAAAATGTGTATTCAATGAACATTTTTTTTTGAATTGCGGTTAGTTCTGCAAATGTTAAATATAAAGTTTTATATTAATATTTGGCATATTTAAAAAAATAGAATTTGTAAATCCAAAATGCCTCATAGATCAATAATTAAAACATAAATAATACTTTTGAAGAGTTATAAATTAATCTAAAATATAATATAAAGAATATTATTAGAATTTTTTAGAAATAGAGAAAATATTTTCCCCTTCTCGTAATTATTGATTAGTCTGCAAGCAAATTTGTTAATTTCAAAGACAGTTAATATAAAATTCAAGCAAAAATAATATCAATAATACCAGTGGCTTTCTGGAGAGTAGCTTTTTGCACAACCATAATCCCTAATTTACGATAGAATACAACGAATACCACTATAAGCAATTATCCTCATAAGCACAATTTTAATTAACAATCCCTGCACTTTATTGTATAGCCTGTTCTTTACAATCTGTTTAAGGCATTAACTTTATAATTATTTTCTTGCGGTACACATTTCTTAACATTCATAGAACATCTTAACAAATAGAACATGAGTATTTCAGACAAACCATGTATAAAGAGAGAAAACTATGCATTTCAATTTAATGTTAGAAAAGAGCGAATTTGGGAAACTATTCTGAAATAATCACTTGCCTTATTACAGCCGTAACTGGATCTCATAGGATGCGAAATTAATTAAGGCAAACTTCGTATAGACTGCAGCTATACTTACAATATATTAGGCATATAGAACTTTCTCAGCTTTAATTAAAATGTATCATGAGTTTCCAAATTTTATTTAGAGGAAATCTTGTTATCAAGATTTAACTTATTTTTACTGGGTAAAAGTTAATAAATATAAAATATACACTTTGAATAATATCTACTCGTAGTACGTGCATAAGAGAATAATTCATACTTATGCCTCTCTAATCATATTTTACTCAATAATTTTATTTTGCCATTAAAAGTGAGCATATGCTTTTAGAGCCCTTGGGATGGAAACTGCGGAGGATTTTATTCTTTTGCAACTAATGAAATATCTACCTTCAAGCAGACCTCTGGGGGTAATTTCGTTTTATATAACGATAAAAGTCGTTGAAGAAATTTAAGGATTGGATTTTCCCACTATAGTCACCAATAATTTTAAATCTTTCCTTTTCCATTTATCACGCAATAATAAAATAGTAAAGTCGATGGTAAATATTTATATTGTTACTTTACTTTTATTTAAGAAAAAAATGTGTTATTAAAATTACAGTAACAAAAGTAAACTTTGAAAAATTAGTACTATTAGGTTTCATTGAAATAGTTTCCTGTACCGGGCAGCTAGCTGGTACAGGACCTGTTGTAAACTAATAACAAAGATTCAATTGAGCAAATTGATTTACATTTAATTTATTCGATCAACTTTTGAAAGTGGCTGACGGTTAAAGGCGCATGGAAAACCGCTGCACGAATGGAAACTTGAAATTAATCTACCCCTAAATGGTCGAATCAAAGAGAAAACGTTTGACTGCAAACATTATAACCACTTCTTGTGAAAACGAGCTTTTGAGTTTACAACCTAATGTACGATTTAATAATATGAAAAGGCACACAAATTAAAATATGAACAAGCCATAACTATTTCTCTGCAGTTATTATTAATATCTGTACTCATTACCGAACTATTAAATTAATCAGATTTCACTCTATAATAGAGGCAGATACATTATTCATTTGACAGATTCTTCAATAATATTTTTGGTCTGCTCGTTTGGTAAATGTTTGTGTTCGAAATTTATTCATTGTATATCCGAATTTCCTTTAGTACTTAAAAAACAAATATATTGTAAAAACTTGAAGATAAATCACATAAAACACTTAAATTTGCAATATATTTAATCAATTTGATTCATAAAAGACATTACTAAATTAACGATAGGTCCAAAACATGCACGAAACTTGCAAAACATGGTCGGGAATAGTAAAGAAAAACTACAAACCTTTATCCTGTTGCTGATAAACGGATCTTTGAATTTCCATTAAAAATCGCAGATCTGGAAGACCATTTATCACTATTATATTAAGAAAGAGCAATTGAAACGACCTAATTTTAATTAATTTAGAATTTAATTAGTTAAGCACGATGCGCACCGATTAAAGTCTACTAGGTAAATGAGCTCGCTCTCAGTCCACTTAGACGCACTGCACTTGCGCTCTGATCAAATGTGTGAACATGTGATTTCTCACCATATTGTTCGATGCACGTAAACACCAATCGACAGACGAAATATTGTAAACAACATTTTAGCTACAATAAAATCGGTTAGGTAAAATCACTATAAAAATGTAATTTTTAAAGAACTGACAAAAATTGGAAATATAACTGTACAGGGTAATTTTTACATTTGTTAGGACATTTGTTTATGGAGAAGGGTTCAAGATAGCGATCTAAAACTTTCTTTCCTTATCGTTTCAGGAAAAACGTAGATCATGCAAAATATTTTCATCTTCGTTATTTTAGATAGAACTCCCTAATTTTTTTTTTTTATTATGATTCAGAAACAAAATTAAAATAAAGTTAACTTGAAAAAATTTCTTGTTACCCCCTCCCTTTGTGAAATATTTCTAATTTTTCAAAATTTTCCGGGACTAAAAAATTCTTTCAGAATATGAAAGCTAAGATATGGGTGCATGTGAGTGTTTAGGGGAATCGGCCATTTTATATACAGGGTGTTCAATAACAAAATTCAAAACTAAGGAAAGAAAAATGGCCATATCTTCATTTTTTAAATAAAAACTATATTATTTCTCTATTTTATTCAAATCTACATAAAAAGCTCTTTCAGATGTCATTTATTTGATATGTGTACTGTAACGGAACACTTTTTCCCGTATTTATATTTATTCGGACCGGGAACTTTTTACACTGAAGACTGGGCCACATG
>JARJEA010008181.1:0-10393 GCA_030264595.1 Oligota sp. GC000189
AATCAATTTATTTTCCAAATCTTCTTCGGCAACGGAAAAGGTGTGTTTTTTGATACATACCTCCTCTGGATAATCTTTGTCATCAGAGCATATTTCTAATTTATTTTTGGGATCATTTTTGGAATCACGTTTTTTGCGAATTAACCCACTATGTTTATCAGTTGATTCAACATCATCTTGGTAGGAAATAATTTGCTCTTGCATATCTTTAAGTCTGTCGCGTAGTATTTCCTCCGATATTTCCCTTTTTGGACATGTCGTATGCTTGTCTCGATTTGGAATAGCTTGAATATTTTGTCGCTTAATGGGGGTCGATCCGGCGGATTTCGAAATCAATTCTTCAAACATAATTTTTGTGGCTTTAACGCTCTTGAATTCATCATTACCGCTTTGTTCGGTTATCGGTACAGGTTTTTGAGCGTCTTCCTCATTTTTCTGAGATTTGTCTATTTTGTTAATATCTTCTGAAGAGTATGAGAAGACTTTTTGTAATTCTGCTATTTTTGGCCCTACTTTATTTGTGGGAATTGCAAATTTAACATCTTTAGATTTACTTTCCGATATAGTAATATCATCTAAGTCCATTAAGTAGTGACCATCAATTTTGTCAAAACTTTCGTCATCCATATGAGGTAACATCTCTGTAGAACCTTTAAAATCACCTTCTTCCTCTTTCATACTGGATAACTCATCTTCGGACTCCACATATTCGCGTTGCTTCTTTTTCATTAATGTGGCCTGAACCTTAGATGATTTTTCCTCAAAGGTTTTTATACGTGCCCTAACATCTAACGTTGCAGATTCACCTTTCATGTACTCCTCAACTAGAGCTAGCAATTCATCAGGATCAATGGGACTGTTTGAAGCGTCTTGGGTTCCCACCGGATCTGTGCATGTAGCAGCTTCAGATGTATCGATATGAGAAATTCCAACTGAAGAACTTTCTGGAAAATCAATTGGGCTTGTGCCAGCATCAGTAAACTGTGCCTCTTCTTCAATAAATCCTTGCGACAACATAAAATTGTCTGGTTGTATAGGACTTAGGCCTGCATCTGTTAATTCAAATTCTTCTTGGTCCGCAGAACCTTCAGAAGCAAATCCGGTGGTTTGTATTCCATGAAGAAAACCGGATCGTGGTTGAACAAAACTATCTGTTAATTCTCTAGTTAAAGAAATTCCAGTATCAGTTATATGATGAGAGTAACTATCTTCCGTGCCTGGGGAATCAGTCCGCAAAACTTCAGTTCCATCGGAATCATAACGATAGACTTTTTTGGTGCCTGCAAAATTAACAATGTCATCTCGTTTTTTATGTAGTGTTTCGGTAATAGTGGTGTCGGTGAGATCCGTTAAACTAACAGGTTGGACAATATAGGTGTCAGTTTTACCATCTGATGATTTAGATGCAGTCGTCGATTCAGTTGTAGCAGTTACATCAACATTTACTTTATTAGAAGTTTCCATTTTATTATCCACGTTGTCTTGTGTTGTTGTAACAGATATATTAGATTTCGATTGTATCGAAATTTCAACGTCCTTCGTTGTGTATAATGTAAGTCGACTTTCTGATGTGGCAGTAGTATATTTAGTATGCACTTCTTTTCTACCTATGATTAATTCTAAAGTTGGATTTTCTCTGGAACCACTATAAAACAGAGGAACTGTATCCGGGCTTGGTGTCAACGTTTTCTTATCTAATGGCGAAGTACCACGAGTAATATATTCCACTGGTGTGTTTCCCGATTCGTTCTGCCCATTTATTAAATCTCCAGTATCTTTTTCGACTGTAGACGAAGACGGTAGATCATCAACAGTTTCCTTAATCCTTGTGTCACTGTCGCCTTCGAAAACTTTGTCAGCTCCTCCGTGCAATCGCTCTACTAAATGAGCTTCTTTCCTCTCCCAATCCTCCTGTTTCTTCGAGTCCTTCACGCCTTTTTCCTCAGGCGATATAATTTTCTGGGCTAATACCTCTTTCGCTCTATTTGAATCACTATCACCAACTTTGTTATCTACGACGCACTGCACAATGCCGCTTTCATTAACAGTACCGATATCAAATTGATTTTGAACGGGCGAAGTTTTAATATTATCGGAATCTAAATCTTCGCTGGAAGCTAGTCGTTTGGAATTTCCGTAAAACAAGCTAGCTTGTTCACTATAATACTGCTGAATATCAGCAGCAGCACTTATATCCTGAGAAGACAATTCATCTAATGTAGACCGATCACGGGGGTAATCACCCAAAAAGGAAGAACCGAATCGTGATTTATCCTCGACTGGAGTCGGAGTCTCCAGCAAGTAATTATCTTCGCGAAATCCGTCCGTATCTAAAGAGTCATCATCGTCTTGAGGGGACGCGCTGGCTGTTGACGTGAGGACAAAAGTTTGAGGTTCAAGTAGGAGATTTATTTATAAAGATTCGTGTCTTTTATGTAAACTCAAGGATCAAATTGATACAAAACATTTTTGCGCAACGTTTTTCAAAATTTGGAACGTTTCAATTTACGATACTTTGAATTCTTTCTCAGTTTGTACCAGAAAATAAATCATGGTGAGGGTTTATAACTCAGACCCACACTCTCACACTTATATTCGCCATAATAATATTGGAATGCATATGAGATATCTGAGGAATGTCTAAGTATATTATAAACTATGTTGAGTGAAGTGAAGGGCAATGTATTTGGATCGTTTGTAGGAGAAAAGGAATTATGGTAAGTCCACAGCCATATAATATGTATATGTAGATAAAAGCGAGCTATACATTCCGTAAAAGCGATCGATAAATTTTAAATTTCCAGAAACTGAATCTTTCTTTTTGACGCGGAAGCATTAGACGATAAAAACTAAAAATGGCAACGCATTGGCAACTAAAACTAATTTCCTGATATGGAAATAGCTAATTAAGCGTCCCTGGCAGAGCGACATTTTTCTATTTGTTTGAATTATAGCCAACAAACATGTAAAACTCTTACAGACCTTTAACGTAGACTTTATCTACATGATGACCAAGGCCAGAACGAGACCCCCTGAAAATTCCCACCCACAATCACGTCTAAAATTGATGATTTATTTATAAAAGTAATTAACGAGTAATTAAAAAATACATTTTGTGATTGTAGGTGGATCATTTCATGCACATGTTATTTTAAGTTTTTATTCTACTCGAAATGGAGTTTGCAATACGGTCCAACAAGCTCTATGGTTTTGTTTATTTTCATTAATTTATTAAATTTGAACTTTTTAACCCGGAAAGACAGAGAAAGAGACAAGCGTTTAACATGGCTGGAATATATTTCATAAATGTTGCGGATATGGGAATTTCCATGTAAAACATAAAATTGCAATAAGTAAGGAACAAAAAAATAAGTCAATACAATAAATTGGTTTGTATGTAATTTGTGTGATTGGATGATGCGCCCTATTATATGAATGACTGAAAACTCACACATCCACAAACACAACAATATTTGGTAGGATATACTTTAAGTACATGCTTTTCGAAAATATTTTCAGAAATCAATTGAAGGCACATTCCTTTACATGTATTTTAATGGTGAAATAAAGATATCAAAAATACTGAAATTAATATCAATGGAAATAATAAAATAAGCCAAGCATCAAGGTGAATTTTCTTGAGCCAATAGATAATAAGCTTGCTGATAGCTATATACTATATTATAACGATAATAACATTCTAATAGATGGAGACGATCCAAAGGATAATCGCCCCCTTTAATGATTTATTTTCTGATTTATTATTTTCATCACTGGTTATTGCATCAAATTTTAATTGCTACTGAAGGAGTTGCCAATTTTAAAAACATTTCAAATCAAACAGTATTAATACAATAGTACGTTGTATTTGTCTTGAATATGCAACGCAAAAGCATATCGCATAAAAGCAGTTAATTAGTTTAATAGGTAGACATCGATCGAACGAACTGTGTGTGTTATATTGTTAGTCATTAAGTTATAGGTAAGGTCTACACATTTAACGAACTAAAAGGAGAAAGAAACTAAAGGGTTAAAACAATCATAATTGCTAACAAGGATCATTCTTTTCTTATTGTACTCTTCAATATGGAAAATTGACTATTTTATTAAAAATATTAGAAATGAATCAGAGGTTAATAGCAAATAATACGATTGCTACAAAACGACTGGATAACAAAAATTATAGTTCAACTAAAGAAACTTTATGTACCGTTGCAAACCCCATTAAAACATGGCATCTTAATCAAATAATTGACGTTGCATTTCTTTAGGTGTATGGTGAATTCATTATTATATCATTATTTTACTCACCAAATAATTTAAAAGCAAATATGTTTAATATGGGCACAGAATCAACACGCGCGCGCGATTTACAACTGAAACTAGATGAAGAAAACAAGTGACGAACTTGCTTTACTAATGCAATTAAGAGCTTAGAAAATGAAGCTGTAAAAGTGCTTCATGCATAATTTCCATTTTTGGTGAACCAAATAGAATTATTAACAAATTAAATTAATACTTCATAGTTCTATTTAGAGTTGATAAAATTCTGATTTTTTTTTTAAATATATAAATGAAATTTATTACAAATAAAACAGGAAATGGTAAAAAACTGTAACAAACTTAATAATTAGTTATTTTTCTGAATTCGTTCGCAACCTTGGGTTTATATCTGCATTAATAGCAGCAACAAATTGCATTAAAGACGTCTTCGATTGATATGCCATGTTATCCAGTGTCACTCTAAATATACTTTTACAAGTGTTCTTTTTGGACTTTCAGAAACAGGAAAAGTATACTTGGAGTATTCACAAACTAAGAAAGCTCAAAGAAATACTAATATCGAAAAAGTTTTGAAATCCTACCTTGTATGTTGGCAGCTTTCTCTCGAAGAATGAAGTCAGCTGGACTTGGAGGAGGCGTCTTTGTAGATAACTTAACCGCTGAAATATCTAAAGAGGGCACAGTTGTAATAAAATAATATAAGTTTAGTATATTGTTTACCTTCTTGGGTAGACACAATTTTTGGAATGGATTTGCTTGAAACCAATTCTTCGTTGATCTTATCCACGAACTCTTTTTCTTGCTCCGCGGTGGTCAATGGAATATTTTCGGTTATAATTTCGGTAGTTGTGCGTGAATCGGTCGTAGTTGTGATAATAGATTTTCCCTCTTGGGTCGTTGTCTTTTCAAAGACTTCTACCGAGTCTATCAAAGAAGGTTTTGTGGTTTTTACTTCTTCCTTGATAGCTTTGGTTTCGAGTGGAGGCGACACCTTTTTCTGTTCTACCTCGGCAATTTTATCTTCAACTAAACTTTGTCGTTTTATACTGCTTATTTCTTGAACGATTTCTACCCTTTGTGATGAAGCCGGTATCATTCTGTCCACCGATAAGCGTTTCTCGATCAACTCTCGTTTCTCCTTGACTGTTTTACTAAAGTCCTCTTCGTCGGACGTTTCTTCAACAACTTTCTCCTCGGCCGAATATTTATCATAACTGGGTCGCTTTGCAAGGGACTCCACGCTCTCGGAATCCCTCATGATATCTCGGTCTTCAAAGTCCTTTTTAATTCTGTACTTAACTACATTTTCCTCGACATTCAGGCACTGAGGTATAATATCTTCCCGTCCGATTTTCCTTAAGGCCTCTTCAAGTACGTTACTTTGTGTACGGTTTCCAGATTGGGATATCCACATTCTCAACATGGATTGAGCCTGTTTCGCAACACTATCAGGATACTCGGATTTGATAACATTAATTTCGGAAGTAGTTAGACCTAATTGCATGGCTAAGGACACCCAACTGTCGCCCAGAAGATTGCTCATGTCAGCCAGTCGTGGGTCGGGCCTATGGTACTCGTACCCATCTTTAAGGAACTCATGCCTTCTTTGATATTCACTATCTGTGAGAGAAATACTATCGGCCACAATATCTTCTGGAAGCACGATGTTCAAAACGCATATAGGTTGCTGCGGCTGCTCTCCTTTAGCGACCTATAAAACAAAGTTTTCATTAACTGCCGCTCTGCACGACTCCCCAAAGAGTTTACTTTTGGTTCTCGCATGAACGAACTTCTTCCAATAGCCTCAGCATGTTGATCTTTGACACGAACAGAAAACGGCAATCTATTCTCTCTAAACGCTCTAAAGGCAAGCTGAAGTTGTTCCCCACTCTTTGTTATAGGCACTAAATTACCCGCGAACTCTATGAATTGCGGTTTACCTTCCAAAACCTAACAAACAATTTATTACATTTAAATTTTCAATCGAGTTGCTTTCAGTCTACCTCCACATCTCTACTCTTAGCCACTTCGGTAAAATGTTCTTGGTGTTCTAAAGTTTTATCTTCTCGGTCATCGGTCATACAAAACACTCTGATTCTAGCTTCTAACGGATCTATTCTCTTGGCAAATACGACGAATTTAGCCATGAACGGCACGTGTATTGCTTCCCTAATAACATGATTATTTGGATAAAAAAAAATGATCCATGCGTTTATGTATGAATAAGAACCTATATAATTCGGTGGCCATTTTAGTGGCATCGCCCACATTTCGGCAATCCATTAGCCAAAATCTGGCGGAAACAGTTGTTGTAAATGAGACGCAATCGTTAACAAATGTTAATGGTGTTGATCCAGTTACGTCCTCCCACTGTGCCCTAGTGGTCCCACCTTGAAAACAAATATAATTTATTATCCCACAAACCGTTTGCATCCTCGATGTTCACTTTTATATGCTTTACTTACTCTTATAACAATAATAATAGAGAAGAAATCAACATGCAGATCGTTTTTTTAAATTTCATCTTTTTTGTCAATTCGTTTTGTAGGAAAAGCAATATGCATCACTAACAGTTCATTGTTTTTCTTTTAATGAAAAGATGAACATTCATATGACATATCAAAAACTATTCATGTCGCTATACAAAATATAGTACAGAAAGAAGTTAATTAGCGTGTAAACATATAATAGACATTCTCGTAATAAGAACATTGTCAAGCATATGCAGAGTGCATCTCAAAAAGCAATTATAAGCATAAAGCAATAATGTATTTGTATATTTTATTCGATTATTTGGTTTCAGAAAAGACCAGTCGCGGGGCAACTAACTTCGAAACCGTTTACCACGTAATAATTTATCGTTTCATTGGACATCAACAAAATGGAAAATTATCGTTATCGAGTTGAAGTGAAATTGATCAATACTAATAAATAAAGACGACTGATCTAATGAAAGAAAAATAACAGGAAAAATAAATAAATAAATATTTGTTGAATTAGCTTAAGGTGAATGATATAAAAAGGTTTCAATTAATATGTAATTGTAATGCAGCAAATCTAGAAGGTGATATTTGCAAGTTGTGTTTTCGTGAGTAATATTAAAATGATTTCCTCTCAAAATAAAACAAAATTAACAAAACGAAAATTATACCGTTCATGTAATAAAACAAAATAATGAGAAATAATCAGAACGCAAAGAAGACAATATGAAAAATCTGTTAGTAAGTGCTCTAACAGTTTCGTCGATTAACATATTGTGAATTCGTCATTCGTTTAAAATTAAATCTATATAGATATATAACGAAAACAACGAAAAATCGAAACGAAAATAATAACGTACATTCTATATATTTAAGTATATAATATATTGTATATAAGAGGGGGCAGCCCACAATATTAGTTAGTTACCTTTGAGCGATCTTTTCCGAAACACCCCTGGATCGCGCGTGAAAATGATTAAGGAGCGGATTAGTTAGAACACTTTCTTTTCTTTTGGAATAAATGTTGTTGGTAAATTTATTAAGTTACGTAAAGTTCAAATCTTTTTCCGAAGAAAAGTGTGTCATCATGACGTCACAAAACAACCGAAATTATTAATTTTGCGGTTTGTGAAGGCCTAAGACAATATTTTTCGTTTGACGCCATAATGTTATTAAGTACGAAAAGCAGGAGGCTGGCAAACTTTGCATGAATAATGACAATTAAACTTTTCGAACCTAACTATGAAATAAATACTTTGATGGACGCGATGATCAATGAATGCTTATTAAAAACTACTACGAGTATTACTTTTATACAAGTAAAATATAATTACTTTAAAAACTGCTCTCTAGTAAGGGACAACGCATTTATTGAATGAAAAACTACGAAATTAACAAACTAACTATCTAAATTACCTACAATAACCGTAAATTTGCATAAATATTACTGTATATTTATTTATAGACGACTTTATGATAACGAAAATATGAAGCTTGCCAACCCCTCAACAATTAACTTAATGATAAAAATAAGTAAATACAGAGGCACAAACAACACCAAACCATTGGATAAAAACAAAACAAAAATAATTAAACAAAATAATAATCATGTTAAGTTGAAATATCAAATATGTGATACGTCATAAGATAAGTTTTTCTTGTGCTGACAAACAGTGAAATTATACTTATTTTTTCTTCCATCTTTGTAAAATGTAAGAACAAGTATAATTTCGTTCAAAATGAGCTTTATAGTGTAATGTTTCTTAAAAGGATGACCTCCATGGAAGAAAAATGAAAGAATACCTTGAATGTATAAAAACAAATGCCAACTCACCAGTTATCGAACAGAGAAGTCGAAGTGTAGGTGTAGATCCAGAATATTGATTAATCATGCCTTGGGAGTGAGGCCTAGGTGCCGGCATACTTAATGTTATAGCCTTATGGAATTTTCTTCGTCGAGGTTCGACCGTAACCACAGGCGAAACGGCAACTCCGTGCCCCAACAACTTCGCAGTCAGCTCGGGGTCAATAGGTTGCGCCTAATATAAATCATTGGTTAAAAAAAAGGATTTTTCAAGGAACTGATGAGGTTGGACGGTTGATATGCACATAATATTAAAAATTGTATGCAAATTAAAACACAAAGCAAGGTTCGACAAAGAGCGACAAAGATAAAATCAAAATGAGAAAAGAAATGATGAAGTAATTTCATATAATGGTAGCTGCAAGTGTGCAAAATATTAAACTCTATAGAATAAGCAGTCAAATCAATCGAGCATTATTCGATAATTCCGAATCGTTAAAATATTTTAAGTGTAAAATGTCTTGAGCTAGAGCGCCCAATAAGACTATTTGGTTGAGATTAAAAATAGTTAAACAACTGTGTGCCATTTCATACGAACCATGCTTTATGTTAAAGGTCGAAATTTTTGGTCACGTGCGGTGCCCAAAAACTCCACCAGATCGTCGTTAGTAAATAATAACTGGAAGCGTTAGTTTAACTAATTTTGTTTTTATTGGGCACCCAAAACTTGCAAATATTTTCAAATACATTTGACACTTATTTGAACTCGTGAACTAGTGCAAAAACCTCTTGCAACTTACATTACAGCAACTAAATTAAATTAGTGTTAATTATCAATTAAAATAAACATAAATTACACTTAATAATATGTAAGTAGGATAAGTAGTAGTAGTAGTAACTTAGTTATTTTAAGAATGAGCAGTATGGATTAATGGTCGTAACATAACAATATTCGATTAACTAGAGCTATTCTTTGAGCCTCAAAGAAAGCTTAATCATCATTTGAAATATTATTTGATCTCAATGGCGTTCAAGATTAAGTCATCCGCGACTAGAATAGTAATGAGTAATGACTGAGATCACTTAAACTGACTAATATCAATCACTCAATTAAATTACCAATTATACGAAAAAACTTAAACTTGATCGAGTTTATGACTAGAATCATCTTATATCAGTAATTAAATGTAGGTATCAAACTTTGAACGGACTAATAAGTTTGTTATTTGATTCAAATTGCCGCCGAGTAATTCCTTAGGCCTAGAACTATTGTGATAATAAATTTTGACTATTTATTGATTAAATATTTTCATATTATAAAGAACTACGATGCAAAAATAATTATTTGTGAGTATTATTATCCGTTATGTACTTTAAATTTGTCTATTTTTAAGGCAAAATGCATGCATTAATTTTCCTCATGGTTATCCCTAGCCCTTTACTGTGTAGAATTAGTAATGGTTAATTCACCAAACTAAAGACCAGCGTTTCTTTTTGGGTAAGTGATTAACGGTAATCCTTCTTAAGCGTTCAAAGGGCACACCTTTGCGTGGTTTAAATAAATTTACCTGCAGTCCGACTTTGATTTTCTTTGTCAAAGCTCCCTGCGGGAAAACTGCTTGCACTTGTGGCACAACTGTACTGGAGACCATGCCACCATCGGGTCCGATCGCGTGCACTTCCTGGCGGATTCGTGAAACCACCGCAAAATATTGTGGAAAATCGCGTGTTAGAATTCTCGTTATCCTGCCAGGCGACCCATCTTCCATTTGATTCATATCTGTGTAGGTATACCAAACAAAAAACAAACAAAAAATTTAGAATT
>JARJEA010008192.1:0-12090 GCA_030264595.1 Oligota sp. GC000189
TGGTGAATGTATTAAAAACTATGTCAACAAGAAAGGGGTTTAAAACGACCCCTAAAGAATTAAATATAACAGAAAATCTTAAAACGCCTTTGACCATAGCATCAGTTTACGGTTTAATTCCAAGTTACAACTACACTTTGAAACGTTTTACATTAAATAAGTTTTATTTAGTGATATCTCTGATAGTTCTTAATTTCCTTTACATATTGTCAATGTTAAGTATAGTCCTAGAAGTGACAGTTGATGAAATGGGCATAATGCTCTTCGGATCGACAATTATTTATTATGTACTGACTCACATAAGTCTAACAACATTGGTTTTAACAACCTCTATATACCGATTAGGCCATTTTAATGGATTACTCGCAAACATGAATAGATTTCATTATATCATCATCTACAATTTAGACTCGACACCAATAAGGCGCCCCGAAAACATAAAACGAAACACAATTGTCATTGCAGTTACCATATTTATAATATCTATAATAGAATTGACGAATTGGACGTTTTATGATGGGTTTGAATCTTCTTACGTCACGGAGATTATTCAAGAAGAACTTATTATTGTATCTCATTTAGTACTGTATTATATTTTATCAGAATTGTTAACGCACTTTTATTCGTTTAATGCAATCATTACAAGAGAATTATTGGAGAATAACCCCGGAAGGTTTCAGAACTATCACTTAAAATGTCGTTTAATCAATGAGTTTGTGATGATGCAGGAAATCTTGCAAAATTGCACTGAACATTGTACGCGTACTTTTGGACCTTATTTGTTTTTATGTTTCATTCATCACTTGTGGCTTGTTTTGTATATTATTACGTTATTTATACAAAATTCAACTGAAGTAACGTATCTGTCTGCTGGGACTCTATTTTGGGTAATTATAGGAATTGTAAGTGTAACAAACCTGAAATCAAGACGTTTAATAACAAATATGTAATTTACAGGTGCGTGGACTGATGGTAACAAATCTATGCGAAAAAATTACAGCGGAAGGAAAGAAAACTTCGTATATTGCGTACAAAGCTTTGTGTAGATATTCGAATATTTCCAATGTAAGAGACAATTTATTATTATTAGCTCAACAAACATCTGCTAGACACCCTCAATTTTCGGCTGCTGGATTTTTTTTTATCAATTTCGCTATGATTTTTATGTTCATGAATTTAATTGCCACCTACGTAATTATTATCTTTCAGTTTTCTAATTCAACTGTAAAATAAATTTATTCAATTTTTCAATTTTTTTAAACTACTTTAGTTGAATTATTTGTAAGCATCAAAAATCTCCTTTTTGTACTCATATGATCTTAAATTACATTTCTCGCATGCAACGCAGCAATGAAAACAATCATTTCTCGCAATAGTATATTACATATCAAGCGGTGTAAGTAGCGGTTTGCAAGCGACACGAAATATTGGGCACGAAGCCCCGAAGGGGCGAGTGCAGCAATCGTCGTGTTATGTACTATACTTTATCCACGAACACAAAAACGAATTTTTTTCAAATGCTAAATGTAAAAAAAAATTATAGGTTATAGGTGTGTCCTACCTATTTCAGTTATTTCAGGCGGAGTAGAATATTCAATTTGATCTTCATTATTATGTTCACTATTATTATCCATATTGTTACTTATAAAATATTCACAAAAATTATCAAAAAATCCAGTTAATAGGTGTAAATATGTAATTTCACGAAGATTGGTAATTTGCGAAGATAATATTTATGTAAATTACGTATTGCAACGTTCGCTCCGGACGCACGGTATAAATTCGTATAAATAGTTTAGTAAATTTTGCGTTCGTAATTTTCACGAACTTATTACATAAATTATTATTCCATTTTTCTCGGTCCTTATTTTGTGTTTTTACAAATTTTAACGACGAATCTCCACGTTTTCACTTCTATAGCATTTTGCGGTTTTATTTTTGGCATTTTGACACCAAGTATTCTGGCAATTGAACCTTTGATAGTTTTTTAACGTGTATATTATGCATCGTCACAATATGAATAGTAAAAACAGAATGCTTAAATTCGGGTTTTTCTAAAGGACAACTGTACAATTGTACAGTAATATTTTTTTAAATCATGGCATCATTTGAACACCCCGTATAAACATGTAGATAAAATGTGAACAATGTATCAATGTACAATATTTGGGTTACAACGTAAATTTTAAATGTTTCGTTATACGAATTTATTCAATTTCCGCCAAATGATCGTGTAATTCGCTCCTTCGCCATAAAACTCACGATAAAACTTCAACTTCTTCAAGCTAAGCAAAAGGTGGTGTATTGTTTAAACACTGTAAACAATGGTCGCCCGTTTGATTCCAGTGATTGGTCATCCATTCAACAGTACCTAAAGACTCATTCGTCATTCTCCGATTATTTTTACGAATGCCCCGAGGACATGCCGTGGACAGAATACGGTTTAAATTCTGATAACGAGGAAGACTCGCGCATCCCGTTCGATGTCCTGGACACCAGTGAGGCTGAAACCGTTTTCAAAAACCACGTAAACGTACTGCAATTAGAACAGAAACGATTAGAGTACGTCTGTTTACCGTATCTAACCAGTAGTAATCTTTTAGTATATACGTATATTTACTTTCGGTTGGTTCTGCACTCGGCCTTGCTTCTCACATAACAATGCTTACTTATTTAATTTAATTTTGTTTTCTCTTTTTTAATCACGCTGCTTTAAATTACTTCAACTAGGATGCCGAAGAGGTAGGAGTGGACGATTCGAATCGATCGACTTTTATTTCTTAATCGAATCGATTTTGTCATTTAGGTACAAGAAGCAATTCAAGCAGTTACTGGAGGACACGGGCTACGTGACGCCGGGCAAACATCTGTCAGAAGTGAGGGTGCTGTTCATGGGACGCGAATGTTTCGAGCAACTCTCCGAACACGATTGTCAGCAAATCTACGACGCGCACCAAAGAGAACTGATCGAGAATGCGAAGCACAATTTCCAGGAGCTGCTCCTCGAAAACGCCGATCTGTTCTATCACTTCAAGAGCATCGCTCCCACAGGAACGATAACGCAGGACGACATCAAGGAAATCACGGACGTTTTGCAGGACGATTTTCGATATAAAATGTTGGATAGATTGGACCAAGATAGAAAATTGATGCTATTCCAACATTTGGGTTTTGTGCATTGTCCCATTAGAGAGCACTGTCCGGCGTTTCCGAATTGCATGGACGCTCTCATCGAGCGAATATTGGCGACGAAAGCGCACAGGCCTTCCTCTTGGAACAGAAGTACTCAGTGGCTCTTAAGTTCTGACAATAATCAGCTCAATCTCGTTATTCTTGGAATCAATAATTTAGCCGAAGATTTAGCAGCGAAAATTCGAGCCCAATGCGAAGACGATGAATACGAAATAGATTGCCAATTTTATAGTTTAGACTATAGAATAATCACCGGTGACGTTAGTTTACCGCACAATTCGTTTCGCACTGCGGATTTTGTACCACACGGCAGTTTTTGTATCTACTCCAATGCCGAATCTTTTGAGTATATCCGCGAAAGTTTAGAGAAAACGTTATTATCCAATTTGGAGCAAGAAGATAAATTGCCATTTCAGGGATTACCCATAGTATTGATGTTTATACCAGATTCATTTTTGGAAGAAAAGGACATATTGAAACTTAAAGAAGAAGGTCAAAGTTTAGCTGATAGGTAAATATAAAAATATGAAAGTGATTTGGATGAGAATCGTGGATAGGGAAATAACATGTGAAAATAGTTTTTATTTATTTTTTACTCCTCCCCAGATTAGCACTTTTGAACGCTTTAAATGTTTGCTCATGTTACTCAGTATAGTCTTCCTTCCGGTATTTTTGTTAAGTTCGTGACCCTTGACGTTTTTACACACTAAGCCCTTAAATATCACTAGTTCAGCGTTTCCCAAAGTGTGGGTCGCAACCCGGCACCGGGTCGTAGGAAAATTTTGCCGGGTCGCAAAAATTTATTTACTAGGGTTTTTTTTTAATGTTTGTGTAACAAAAAAATACTTGACTTTACTTTAAAAATAAAGTTTGTCTTATACCTAAATAATAGGTTTTTTTTTCAAAAGATGGGTCACGAAAAATTTTATAATCTCGAACCGGGCCGCGGTTCAAAAAGTTTGAGAAACGCTGCCCGTCATTTTCCACGCTACATGCCTCACTGCTTTAAGACGTGAAGGGCTACGAAGTTAAAGGAAATATTGGAAGTAAGACTCGTATGAGTATTATGAGCAAACATTTTAAATGTTCGAAAATATTAATCTAGGGAAGACTAATAAAATAAAAACTAATTGCACATTTCATTTTCATATCCACAATTTTCATTTAAATCCCCTGTACATAATAGGCCATTCAAACCTTATTACCCGCTTAAAACAATAGACGTTTTTTGGCCCAACCCTTAATTCGATTAGATAAATTCATTGATTTTTGTGACTTGATTCAGTTTGCAATGTCCCTTCATGGATGTTTGCTTAGATGAAATAAGCGAAGAGCAATTGGTGTCGGTGGCACTACATCAATTAGTTCAAAGCATTCACCATCGTGCGGGATTTCTAAATATCTATCAATCGGTGATTGATTGTGTGGAGCCCGATATAAGGATCATCATGTGCATGTTTTGCGGCGATCCGTTTTCTGTGGAGAACGTTCTGGCGCCCCTGCTGTCACACCAGTGCTGTTTCTTATCGGCAGAACGCAGCATTATTTTGGAAACCTATTTGGGCGATTCCAAGCGAAAAGTCGAAGTGATTATATCATCATTCCACGGCGCGAATGCATTCCGAGACGAGTTAGTGCATGGCTTCATACTGGTCTATTCGGCCAAACGAAAAGCATCACTGGCGACGCTAAAGTAATTATCATTTTCGCTGTTTTATTGTCTAAATATTTATTTTCTCAATTACGAACTTTGCTTTACAGTGCGTTTTCAATGAACATTCCAAATTTACCGATCCAAATAATGGCGGTCACCGAAGGCGGATGCAATACGTTTTTCAACAATGAATTGACCCACATGCTCATACAAGATGGTAACACAACGGCGGATCGTTTGCATGCACATTTCGTGACATCGAATGCGTCACTGCAACAAAAGAGTAATTGTTCGAATAAAATGCGTATCGAGCGCCTATAGAATGCTCTGCTCTGCTTGTTTTTATAGCTGCTTTTTACACGCCCTTCTTTAAAGAAGTCTGGGACAAGAAACCGGAAATCGAGCAGGCGTTTCACATGGAAGAACCTTCAGGGATGGTCGATAGTGGTGAAGGTACTCTCGAACATCCTCATTCGCAACGGTCGCATGGTCATCCAATGCCACCCCCCAGGCACGAAAGTTACCATTTGAAACTCAATGACGGGTAAGAACAACAAAACTTTCAGAAAAAAACGCAATGAAAATTTTGCGACAAAAACCCAACGAGACTGTTTTTACAGTAGTGGAAGCGAGAACTATGAGCATCTTGGGGATCTGAATGGTCCGGACGAACGTTTGAGTTCCAGTGACCACAGTGACAAGTATTCGCAAATTTACATGTACGGAAGCGAGAATGGTGATATTGTGTCATTGAAGAAGAGGCATCTACATTCAGGTATGGTGATCATTTTTACTTTTTACCTTCACTTGTATTCGTTTGTGCTCGCCACAATCTTTGAAGGATCGAAATGAACCACTTTCGGTCATAAAATCCACTTGAAATATAGCGCAGATTTTTTCCGTGCGAATTCTATAGAATTTTTTTAATTTTGACCACGTTTGCCGTGTGAAATGAACTACTAATAACTACTACTAGTAAAGCGTTTTCAACACGACCTATTTGCACTGTCATTAAAAATTAAAATTTTCTGTTAGTGACTTTAGGACCAAATTAATTATACCAAATACCAGTTGCCTATTTCTCAGGTAATTTGGACTATATTTAAGCCTCCTTCAATTTTCTGCAATAAAAATTTTTGTTTTTATTAGGTAACACTAAAAAAAGTAAAGGAATTACGATTAAAACTAAAAAACTCACTGGCAGAAAATTTGAATTATTTCTAGAGGACATAAAAATATGTCGGAATATCATTCGAAATTATTCGAAAATTCGAAATTCTAGGCACTGATGACGCATTTTCTCTAGGAGAATTTAGGAGCTTTGGTTTTTAACTAACTGCCAATAAAGATTTTCATTGCTTGCAATTATTTTGGTTTCCAGAATGCTTTTTTCTCCATTTAAAAATGTTGAGTCCGATCTGTTTATAGGTTTTCACGTTTATCCTCCGCCAACCACGCCACCGGAGCCCGCCCCCCCTGACCATCTGCCGAATTCGCGTGACAAACGAGGTCAAACTCTGTCAGCTTCTCAAACTAGTCTCGACGAAATCACTTGTAAGTAAATCAAAATCCAAATTTATCATCTATGAAGCAAATAACAAATCGATCAATTACTAACCCATTAATTGTCTTGACGAATTTAGCTGACATTAGCGGATCGCGCGAATCACTGGCCACTCACGATTCAGGTGATCATCATTTTCATCTCAATATACAGCGGAGCTCGTGTCATTTCTTCTTGTAACCGGTCTTTTCGAATTACAGACGGAGAAGGCGAATCTCGAATGCCGCTCAATTCAAGTGGTTGGAATAATTACGGAGGTCACGCTTTCACAACGGGACGAAGATATTTGTCCGGACCGAAGGCAAGACCTAAGGGAGTCTCGCAAACTTTAAAGGTAAATGCATTTGTTTCCATTTGCCGAGCTCCTATGTAAAATTTGTGATCGGACATCTATTAATAGTGACATTTTACAGCGAAATCCTGGGGTTTTTGGAGATGATTGGGTAAAGTTGTATTTCTAACAAATTTACCTTTTTATCTTTTGACCGAATTAACTTTTATTATTTGATTGTAATTTAAAAATTGTGTGGATCAGTTTTTCATATTTCTATTGCGTTTTGACGGTTTCTGTGCTGATTTCTGTGCGTTAGACAGATTATAAATGCTTGCCTATATATTATTAATGTAGCCAAACATTGCCGCATCATTTGATCCGATCTAATCGAATTGGTTATCGTCTTATAGCAACCCGGGAAGCTGAACCTCAAGAACTTCTCCGTGGTGACCGAGGCGATAGCACGCATGAACGTTGGTGGTAAGCCCAGTCGTAAAAATAACTTTGGATGTGCCCCTTTAGCAACTCCCGAAGTTGTAGACCTGGGTGCCGAGTACGCGCAAGTCAAGGACATCATGTATCCACACGAGGCCGAGTACATGTACACCCTGGTGCAGGACGCCGTCAGCGGGAAGACAAAACTGAGGCAGCGTCGCGAGAAAGGACAGCCTTGTAAGTGTTCAGTGTCGCATCTCTTTCGGGCAGTTTGATTGATCATTTCAGGTTTAGCGTATTCCGAGACGGACAGCGAATGGAGCAGTCTCGAGAGACGCCAAAGGGCCAGCGAGGTCCACTCTAAAGTCAATAGAAAAACGGGAACGCACAAGCGTTCACGTAAAAAACGAATCGCTATACCTGTGCAGCCTCCGCGAGTGCCGCCGCTCGGCGGTTTCGCAACTTTGGGCTCCACGCACTCGGCGCCGACGACCGAACTGGATATCGACAAAACGCACCGTAAGCTTATGGCACAAGTTAACCAAAAGCTCTCCTCGAGCACCCTCATTCTTCCAGTACCGAGCGAATCGAATTCGGAATCGTCCGAGGCTAGCGATATCGATGAAAGGCACTACACCAGTACCGCAGATCGGTTGCGTTTTCAAAAGCGCTCGTTCAGTTTAAAGAAGCGTTTGCCCATTCCTTCCGTTGTACCTTTACCTCCCGACCTCCACAATACACATAACTTGAACATTCAGCTTAACTCGCCGGACATGTTTTCCGGTAAAGTCAATTCTTACGGGCTCATCCACGATGATGAATCCAGTTTAGATGTTTCTTCACCTCGTGATAATCATTCTCCTATGGTAAGAATTAGTTTGCTATTCCTATACAGGGTATTTCACGTTATTTGGAAGGCATCTTTATATGGTATACAAGGTATCATTTTTTTCCTCTCCCACTTTCTAATGGCCAGTTCTTGGAAAATATTTTTCAATTATTTCTCGATATTCCGGAAGTAGACACCTACTTACTTTGTTGTTTTAAAAAGGACGCCCAATTGTTTTCTTCATTTATAGATTCTTTGGTGAAATTAAATAGGATTTTGTTTGAAAAATTGTCTCTATCGTTCCTCTTGTTGAAAATATCACTTATTTCGTAATTTGCGATAAGAAGTGTACTCTGGAAAAATATTCATATCTTTCACATTTTTCAAACGAATTTGACAAATCATTTTAGTAATTGTGCTTCAAGATATCTGCGCATGTATTTCATATGCTATTTATCTCATAAGTAAATGATATTTTTTTTTCAAATGCCGTGACTTTTTTTTAAATGGAAACGCCATATTTTTTCATTTGTCCCAAAATCAGCATTAAAAATTCTATCGGAAATATTTTGTTTTTGATAAATACTTATCGAGTAATTTAAGAAAATATTTTTTTGTAATGATTTTATTTTATAGTTTTATTTAGAAAATGTGAGTTTCTGTTATGTTTACATTGAAAAAAATGCAAAATGTATATTTTGGTCAATTCCTCGATAAGTTTTTATCAAAAACATGCCAAAGAAAAACATTTTCTATAGATTTGTTAAAGCTGATCTTGGGGAAAAAACAAAAATTATTTTGGATTTTTTTAGAGCACCCTGTATGACTTATTCGACAAATAGCTTATGCGATGCATGCACAGATATCTTGAGTATAATTAATAAAATGAATGATCAAATTCGCTTGAAAAATATGGAAGAAATGAATGTTTTTCCAGAGTACATTTTTTTTTTCGAAAATTATAAAACTGGGCGATATTTTCAGTCAGTTTCAACAAGTGGAAAGATAGGGAAAAGATTTTCTAACAATATACTATTTAGTTTCTCCCAGGAATCTAAGAGAAAAAAATTAGGTGTTCCATTTAAATAAGAAAATAGGTGTCTACTTCTAGTGCATCGAGAAACAATTCATCAAACTTATAATTGAAAAAGGCTATTTCCTCATTAACGTGACATACCCTGTATCCGTAAATATTCACCGCTGTAAAGTTAAACCAATCGCGTCATATTTGTGTTTCATGTGTGCGATCAGTTCGGAGTGTTGCCAAAATTGAAGGATTCTGACAAGTTACTCAGAAAACGCGAAAAACAAAAAGCCAAAGACGACTCGAAACTAGAAAAACGTCGAATAAAAGAGGAAAAGTTGCGCAAAGTGGCCGACAAAGAGAAGGAGCGTGACAAGAAGAAACAGCACAAGTTGAAACAGAAATCGGGTTCATCCTCGAGCACCACTTCAACTAAACTGGCCGATTTTATACAGTCCGATAAAAACTTTGTGCCGTTGTTCTTGGAGAAGTGTGTCAAATTCATCGAAAGCGAAGGCCTCGATTCGGAGGGAATTTACAGAGTGCCCGGCAATCGGGCACATGTTGACCTACTGTTTCAAAAATTCGAAGAAGGTTTTTCGTGTTTTAATTTTTATTAATTTTTTTTAATCGGACGTACAATCGTGATTCGTTTCAGATCAATTGGTAGATATCAACACGTTGGACGTTCCCGTAAACGCCGTGGCAACAGCTTTGAAAGACTTCGTTTCGAAACGACTGCCACCTTTGTTCGAACAAGATGTGATGGCCGAATTGGAAGATATTGCCGGTAAGATAAAATCGTTTCGCACTCCCTCGTATTTTGTTTGTTTGTTTCAATCAGAAATTATGAATAAAGGTACGCGGTTGAAACCCATGGTGACGACAACCGGTAACGTCGAAGTGAAAACAGATCGAAGCTGTAGATTGTTGGCATTGCGCGGTATGCTGGACAAATTGCCGCCCATTAATTTTCAGGTCTTGAAATTCATATTTCAACATTTTGTCAAGTACGTACAGTGCACGTAGATCGAGTGTTTTGGTGTTTCGGTTTGTGTTCTAATCGATCCCATTTGCAGAGTGGCTGAAAATTCGAAGCTGAACAGCATGGATAGTAAAAATTTAGCTATCTGTTGGTGGCCTACACTGTTACCCATCGAGTTCAGCGATATGGGCAGGTTTGAACAAATGCGACCGTACTTGGAGGACATCGTACAGACGATGATCGATCAATATCCGTTCTTGTTTTGTGGAAAAGAGGCGTTCGTGATGGTTTAATTTACGATCGAGACAGCATTTACGGTTGAAAGGGCAAATACGCACAAACAATTACAAAATATGAAGAATGGCAGAGGAAGGTAAAACAAAACGTAGCATATAAAAAGTTCATTAATAGTATTCCATGGATGTGTTTGTTAATTATCAATATTGAAAATAAGGGGAGGCCTTGATTTTTTGTAAAACGGCCAATTGCGGAGCGCTCGATGTAGCGTACGTTTCGCCATTCGGTATCAAGCTTTAAAGTATTTTTTTTAACCATTGATGATTCATTGAGTATTTTTTGTGATATGTCCATGTGTATGAAACGTTGATGATAAGGCGAGCGCCGCGACACGCGTCGCCGGCCGGTTCCTATCTGACCTACAAGATGATTAGTATTTTTACATGTACATTTGATAACGACATTTAAGAATATTATTGATATTATTGGAAAACAATTGAAGAAACGAATGCATCGTATGTAAGGCTTTTTACGAAACAAAACATTTCCGTTCTCGGTGTTCTCATCTGTAACTTAAATTCATCACTTACTTATTTTGTCGTCGGTGTTTCTCTCGTATAGTAAATGTTCTAAGAATTTGTTGCCCTCCCAATTATCAACGAGATTTGTAGGTGCAAACTTTGCACAAAGTCCATGCATACAAATACATTATTAATATATATTCATAAATATATATTATATATCTGTAAGAATGTTAAATATTGCTATTTTAAAGTACTCTGTCTCAGCGAGCACTCATTTTTTACATATACTCTCAAAATCATTTACACTATTTATAAATTTATACGATTTTTTACAATTATCTCCATTGTTTTCGATATCTTTGTTTTTTTTAGTATGGAAAAAACAAAAATGTTTGCGCGCAGCAACCGCGTTTTATTTTACACCATTTTACACAATGTCTGAAAGTACGAGCAATTGGATGATAACCAAGTTGTATTTAATAATGGACAATTAATGTTTAAATTAACGGACACTCAAGTGTGTACGCAGGCTTTTATCTAGTCTGAGTCTTTTTTGCTGCCGAAATTATTAGGTGTGGGTGCAGAAAACAATGAATGATTTTTTTTGTTTGAATTTTACTTTGAAATCAAACATACTTTTCAACTCGAAGCAAATAAGATGGAAAATCAAGTGATAATGTTAATATGATATTGTAGTACTGATAGGTTTTAAAACTTTCTCGAGTCTGTTAAAATTGTGCAATTATTCAAAACAAGAAACTCAATTATTATTAAATAGTACATATACTTTGAAATTTTTAAGCTGAAATTGAAACGACTTTTCTATAGTTTTAAGCTTCTTTTATTTGCTTACAACATTTTTGCTAATAATGGATCTTGACATTTCTTTATTGTATATAACTAATTAAGGTAATTGAGTAATTATTATATGAAAAATGAATCAATGGGTTTACGATTCAAGAATGCAAGATCTATAACATATGTTTCTTAGGCTATAAAACAATTTATATGTATGATATGTGGATGTACAGCATAATAATAATAATAATCGTAGATACATTTCTCTTCGATCCGTTTACTAATCATAACATTCCCATATAAACTGTTCGTGGGTTTGTGACTCTCAGAAGGAAATAAAGAAATTTGTTTTGCGACGACGAATGACTAGTTTACGTTTAAACTACGAATCTTGGAATTTTTTTTACTGAGAGACGAGTGACTACATTCGTCGTTGAATTTTAATTCGAAAAACTTCTTTTTGTACGAATTTGTAGTTTATATCAACACTAATTACAATTTCACTCAACCAACGTAGCAAACAAAACAATAATTTCTCGCACAGTGTGCGTGAAAGTACCCACTTTCACGCACA
>JARJEA010008965.1:0-10314 GCA_030264595.1 Oligota sp. GC000189
GGGCTAGTTTACAAATGGCATGGTCCGATTAGTAATGAACATATTAACCGAATTCGAGTCCGTTGAATACTTTACTCAATAATGGTCTACTGTGCGTGGACAAGCCAATGTCCACTTAACATGAACGTGTTGTTACTTTTATACATTATACGGCTTTCCGACGGCCACTTATTTTGCCCTGCGCTTGAGCTTTTAATGATTCGATCAAAATGCCAGCACTTAAGACAACCAAATTATCTTCGCATTTTGTCATTTCATATCAACCTTATTTCTCCGTAATGTCACTTAGCATACCACAAAAGCACATATAGCGGTATAAGTTACGTACTATTACACTTAAATATGAGTCCCTTATGTGTACTTAGACTTTATAATTACATAATGCGTATACATGTACGCCCACTCTCGAAGCCATACATTATGCGTGATTTAAGTGCACTGTTTAATTGTGCGTTGCAAAATGTCCGCCCGTTAACTCTCATTTTGTTTCACTTGAATGTTCGTCGTTCTTATTTTGCGATTTTGATTTCAGGAGGCCGAGAACGCGATCGCCGGCATGAATGGCCAGTGGTTAGGCAGTCGCAGCATTCGCACTAATTGGGCCACAAGGAAACCACCGGCCCCAAAAAATGAAGGTAATTTAACACGTTTTTTTCTTTCTTTGGCTTATGCTACTTGCGAGTATTAGATTTTCGTCCAATTTATTACGACCCACTCAAGTGCGTAACAAGGTGGAATTTAATTATCACAAATATAATCTTATATATTCTTTATTCGATTTAATAGTGCATACTAAGTAGTTTTAACAATTTCGATCTCATGATATGCGTGTTTATAGAATAGAGATATGCATGTCGCAAATTTTCAAATCTTATCAAATGCACAAAAAATCCGTGTGAAGGAGCGTACCTATAACAAATTCGGATATGCTATGTTTTCTTTCAATCGTACACGTGAATATCTAATGTGAAAATTTGCTTCGCATATATGTGTCCCTTGGAGGCATATATAAAACATCAAAAACTAGTTTTGACGGGACCGGAAGCGTTACTCGATTACCGAAGGGTCAACTAGTCGAACGTAGGTTTATGTGTTCGTAAGTGAAAGGGAATGCAGTATAGTGCGACGAAAGGCTAACTTAGAAGCCAACGTTATATAGAGTCTACTGGGAAAACTGAAATTCCACAACTGTTTGCAAGTATCCCGCTTCACCGACTTTATGAGACATGTAATCTTTGGCGAGACATATTACTTAACTGTCAAATGTTCTGCATTCTTCTGAACACCTTCCTCTGTGTCTTTCCTGCTGTCTACTTTCTCGTTTATATATTCTATTCCGTGACTGCGCGTGAATTTTTTAATTAGGTATTTCTTCCATGCGCGCGGTTTTTCAAACGATTCCATTCGAGCTGTTTGTTTTCAATTTTCATATGTAATTTCTTATAGCGGATAATAGGCCTACAAGGGATTTGTACAATCGGCTTCTGTTGGCTACTTGTTATTGTAACGATCACCTGAAATCGATTGCTTGGATTACGGCGCCCCAAGGAAGGATATTAGAAAGGTTAAAATATTCGCTTTAAAAAGGCATATGTGTTACGTTAGAAAACGGATAATTGGATAGGTAGATATTTATCTTAATTCATATAAATACTGATAGTACACGAAACAACTTCAATGCCATCGTAAAGACACTGGTTTTACATTGCGCCAATCTTCCGAGATAGCTTTCTTCTACGAAATGTTGCATATATTTGACACTATCAATTTTATTTTCTCAAGTTCCATCTTATCTTCCTTACATTTCCCTGGCATCCGAGACGCACGCTCGACAAACATAAGTATTCTTGAGTTTCGGGGTTAAATTCTTTAGGCAAAATACTCGTGACTTTCGTATATACCATACACGCGTACGTAGAAATGAACAATTGCGTAATGTCGGGTTGTTTTTTTGTCCGATATATATTTCGTGTATAGGTTCGTTTCGGTCTGTGGTAGTTTTACAACAGGTACGTGCGTTAGATACGCTCAGCAATAAGGGATGAGAGCGTGGATGGCGATGGCATCATTAGGGCCGAGTAAAAATAAGGGATCTCGATTAAGGCCTGGATTAGTAACGTGCCTAGGCTCATTGCTGGCGTAATTCAGCACATCGACGTGATTGATTGCAGGTTATTATTTAATTCCCTTCCACCTCTGTGCACACGGAAGACGTGATGTCTACGTGAAACATACCAACCATTACTCGAACGCTACTATCGTTTGCTCTCTGCGGTACATCCTGTCGCCGTCATCATCCCGGAGCTTTGGACGAAATGATAAATATTCTTTCTTCAATCCAACAAATAGCATAAGCAATTCATGCATAATTGGTTCGCCCCTAAGAGGCAAAACAAAGTGTATCATTAATTTCTCGTTACGACACCGAAAGTGGCCCATTTCAACGCGGGGACACTTTCCTTCTGATTTTCATTACCGGCAATAAATCGACTTTCAATTGCCGAAGGTCTGATATCAAAAATACATTATATCCGCTCGCACGCGGGAGGTAAATCAAATATATATACTAATATAATGCCTACAGAACTATAAAATTTTATATTCTCTCGATTGAAAAAAAAAGAACGCGGAGTGTAGTTCTCTGAAGACAATCAAAAATAATGATGTCACTTCCTAAATTTGAACTCTATCGCCGAAAAAATATCCGCAATGCGTATATCCAGAACATTCGGAGACTTCCTCAAAGAACAAAGAATGCATTTCCCATTTAGACGAGTTAGTTATCATAAAAAAATCAGAGGAATGAAAAGGTGGGGTTTATACCTATGACTTGCGTGTTATTCAAACCTTCCACTTTTGTCACGACAACATGCGACTAAATTGTTCACTTTTTAAATCGTAATCGTGATATTCAGAAAACCTCGATTTCACCAACACATTTTACCACGTGGAAAACTGGACTACGGACACTGATAATGACGATAATGTCTATAAATATGTAGTTTTATATATTATAATTGTACCTCATTCCGGTAATGTATTCAATTAACATTCATAAGTTATACCTACTCAAAATCAAAATTTATTATATCTGATTGGTGAAAACAGTCACAACGGGAATTGTATTCTATTAATAGTTTAATATACTCGTGAATTTAGCGTGCTTCGTAAACCCAACGGGCGTTAATATAGTGAATGCAATTAATATTTATATTAATTACAAAGCACACACACACAAATAATTTCGAAAAACAAACGTTAGCTTGACAGTTATATTTTAGAATCTTGATCGAGTCGAGAAATACATTTCGTATTAGGCTTCGAATCCACTTATTGGTTAACTTAGTTTTCCATTGTTTTGTTTCCATTGGAACATAATCAAATATATTAGCGTCTTCCGCTATAAAAATGATTTCGTTTTGCTTTCAGTCAATTCGAAACCATTAACATTCGATGAAGTTTATAATCAAAGCAGTCCCACCAATTGCACGGTCTACTGTGGTGGCATTACGAATGGACTAACAGAGGATTTAATGCAGAAAACATTTTCTCCCTTCGGGTCGATTCAAGAGGTCCGAGTCTTTAAAGAGAAAGGATATGCCTTTATACGGTAGGGTTTTTTTTATATCTATTTTCCATACTTTTTATCATCAAATATTCAATAATTCTTTTAATTTCGTCTATTCGTTCTCGCATCATAGCGATTTCGCGATCATTCGGTTATTTATGCGCGTGTTTGCAATTGTTCTAGTTTCTCTACCAAGGAATCGGCCACTCACGCTATCGTGGCCGTTCACAACACGGACATTAACGGGCAAGTGGTGAAATGTTCATGGGGAAAGGAATCGGGAGATCCCAACAACGCTCCGGTCGCAGGACAGGTACTACTTTCACACGAAAACTTTTCATAAAATCTATCGTCATAATTCCCGTGCATTTCGCAGGCATTAACGGGCACCCAATATCCGTACGGTGCTTACGGTCAACAATTGGGTTATTGGTACCCGCAAAGTTTTCCCACAACAGCTGCAGCACAAATGCAAGGACAATTCCTTCAAGGAATGCAAGGATACACCTACGGACAATTCGCAGGCTACCAACAATCTTACATGGGGTAAATTGAAATTGCTAATAAGGAAAGTGCTCTCACGTATCTTTTTCTAACGCTTTAGCAGAATGGGTATGCAAGTGCCCACTACTTGGCAAGGCATCCCCGGTCAACCCCAGATACCGACCACCCCACAACAAATGGCTGCTACCGGCGCACCAGCGCTTCAGCAACCCGGATTGGTGTTCCCGATTCAACAATACCAAGTAAGTGCACTGTAGTTTTCATTTTCATTTGAATTTGAATTTGCAAATCCCTGCATGCAATGCTGAATCTAAATCAGCAAGTGCGAGTCTGAGAAGAATGGGTTTGCAATTTTATTTTGCGGGTTTCTTAGCAACTATATCTATACATGAAACTATTCAACTGAATCGTTCAGAGATATGTTTATTAGCCTGCGCTCTAAACTTCTTTTCGTTTTTATTACAACAATATTCTTTGTATTTCGCCTTGGTTCCTTCGTATTTTATTTTCATCTATATTTTGCGTTTTGTATTGTAAGCAGTGAACTAACGAGTATTAAGTTCAATTGAGCACGGTGCATGTTTCTTAGTAAGCTTGTCTGGTTGGAACACCGATGCCCGCTGGTGTAAACAGTCGCATCTTCTCTGGCGCACCAGGAAGCTCTTCTAAAGTACGCTTTTTCTTCTTTCAGGCTCAATAATGAAACAAACATATTTGTCGGCAACAACCTAGTGACAATTATATGACACAAGATGCCGTGCAGTAATTGCATTCTTACTTTCGCGTTATTCTTTATGATTTCTCTATATTTTTGATTCCGTTACCTCATTTGTGCCAAATAACGACTTTTTTCTCTCTATCAAGTAACATTATGTTGACCTATATGTTTTATCGATAGGCGAAGATAACGCAGTTTAGTTTTCGATTCGATTACATATTCGATTTCTTTATGTTTGTGTGACTGTCCGAATGAATGTGAAACTTGCACTGCACGTGGCTAGTGGCGGACGCCTATCGTCCGCGACTGGTTCGCGCTTTCGACCTGTTAAATAGCTCTCACTGATTTCTGCATGAGTGCTACGGTGCGTGTGTGGATGCGTCTTTGTGATGTCGAAATTTGTTGGCAGCTTGCGGACGAAGAGTGGTTAGCCCCCAGCCTTACCTTAGTACCTTAAGTAAAGCCACGATCGGCAATTGTTGCTCGTGAAACGGCTACTAGGCTACTCCTCTGCTCTGCTCCAAAACGCAACGCCTGGCTCTGCTCTCCTCTCAAAAGCTCTTCTTCGTAGTAACGAAACTGTTCTACCTATACTGCTCCAGCCTGCCATTTGGTCATCATCAACTTGCGAGACAGAGGCGCTCTGATAACCTAACTAACTGGTAAAATTGAAAGAATTGTTATTAGAATGTTGTTGTGCGCTCCAAATACAATAGCCAAGCCATTCGTCCGCTTTACAGTTTGAACAATCATTCTTATCATGATAACAGATGATATAAATATTCAAAAAATAAAGATTAAGGATATTCAGTTAATGCGGTAGTGTTAAAAAAAAAGTACACGTTAAATATGTTTAGATCTATAAGAGTTTATATTTGTAAAAAAAAAATGATGGCGGGAGCCTACAATAATTTGTTTTCACTTCCGTTTGACTTGTACAAACTTACGTAGGCTAGGGTTTATCTAATGATTACATAGGACACACAAAAACTAATGATACACTTACACCAACATTCATGAACACACACATACGTACACAAGTAATATTATGAATTTATAAATATGAAGAAAAATAGCTTAGATATTTAAAACAATGAAAATAACACATGGCAAACGATATGAGATCGAAATGCTCTATATATATATATATATATATATTATACATATACATAAAAGTGACGGTGGTTGGTAAAACAGTGCAAAGCAAATATTTACAACGAGTTGGCGGTTGCTTGTTGTGGTCGTAAAACCTTTTCATAACTCAATTCATTGATTAGTAAATGGAGTTAAATTAGCGCAAGGTGGGTTTTCAATGAACGGTAGATCATCTTGAATTATTTAGAAAAACCACGACACACAACGAGCGACCCTTTGTTCCGATCTGAGCCGTTATTAATATAAATACTGTAATATTAATGTACATACCTATATACAGAGAGATATCGCAAAAACAAACAAACAAACAAACAAAGAAAAAATATAATTTGCAGTCGAATGATCAGACAGTCTGTAGCTTATAGATAAAGTGTGCATATATTGATCGGTTCATCATTTAATTAAGAGTGGACGACTCGTCAGCGTCATCGAACATAGAAATTAAACTATTAATAATTACTAATGACTATATTTGACCGCCGCGATGCAAAAATATATTTAAAAAATATATAAATATACATATATTATATAATTATATAGCTAACGTGATATCGCAAAATCCGACATTTTATATAATATATAATATGTGAATGGAGGAAAGTTTTGATACAAGATTTAACAAGTATACCGCAACTATATCGAAATATAGATAGGTATATAGATAGATAGACGATACGACGAGTATTAACTAGCATTTATATATAATTATAAATAGCTATATGTTCGTTAATGAAAATATAAATATATATATAAAATAAACTTGCACGCTAATCTGTAGAAGCACCACAATATGTAACGGCTATCTTAGTGTTATAAGGTGTAAAGGAACCACATGCCCTGCCCCAAGAGTAATAATAAATATTATTACCGATGTGCAAACAAATATCAAGAAAAATGTTTTATTATTATTACAATTATTATTATTATTATTGTGTAATACATTTGTTGTTACTTCATTCTATTGACGTGTGAAACGTGTTGACAGCTATAAGGGTGTAACAATTTCATTGCTCTCAAAGAAACTATGTTAATCTGACGGTCAATTAATTCAAGATCAAATTGTGTGCTAGTGTAGATATACAGCTTCTTTGTGTCACCCAATCGAGTGTAAACTCTGTCAACTGTATAGGGTACACTTTTCGGATACTCGATATCAGTATGCAGTAAAAAAGTAAAAAAAAAAAATGATAAAATTGTAGTATACCTTTATTGTTGTTTAATTAATAAATGGATTTGTAAATATTTGTTATAAACGTAAAGTAAATTGTCGGTTATTTAAGCAAAATGAAAACGAATTAAATGAATGTCATCGCATTAAAAATGATCAAATGTACTTAACATGACGTCACTCATTCAAATGTTTAAAACATCATCGAAATTCCTCGTTTCATAATACGTTTGATTTGTTGAAAGCCTAATGGAACATCCATTTAAATTAGCTGTTATAATCGTGCATTATAAATTATTATTAATGAGAATATTCAAATTCATATTTTGTGTGTTTAGTTTTGTTTTTACTCACGAAAATTATCAGAACGCAGATTTGTTTTAAAATCTTCTAGTCATTGATATAATATAAAAAAAACCAAACAAACTCGTGATATTCAAAGTTTCAGTTCCTTTTCTGTGTTCATTAACAAATACGTTGCGTTCTTCCCAAAACTTTCAAAAAAATTATATTTTTCACAACCCTTAAAGTTTACAATAAACATCTCCAATTGATGTAGCACATTGGACATAAACTAAAAAGTCAATAGGTAACAAAGATCGTGGAATCTGGAAATCGTTAGTGCGTATTCCATATCTTTAAATGATATTTTATTATTATTTCCGAGAGGGAAGCCTAATGAATACATAGCAAGACCAGAAATCAATATGATAAAATCATGAATTATAAATAATTTTGCGCTCAGATGTCAGATGATCATATTCTAGAGTTATTCTATTTCTTATGCAGAAGAGTACATTCACGTACTTTTGGTTTAGGAATGTGATGATTTTACTGCAAATCATGAACCAGTTGAAAAGGATCAAAGGACTCGCGTGTAGCTTTTTATATTAATCATAAGGTGCCGCACCGTTATTACTTTCAATTATTTTTTTATTAAACAAAAAGGGCCAAAAATAAGTAATAGTCATAGTCATAGAATATAACTTAGAATTTAGTTATTTACGTCACTAAAGGTACGTTCAAAAAAACACTAAGAAAATCAGCCCAAACAAAATATTTAGATGATTTACTAACAAAGAGGAAAAAAAAGCTAATTAATTTCTATAGGTTCGTAGATTGTTGATTGTATCTCGAAACACTTTGCCATGTATAAAACATATAAATTTTGTTATAGGATTGTTCTGAAATTATAGTTTCGTAATATTATTTTTCATGTACCTAATAGTGAAAATGTTTTTCATTAAACTAGCGCACACACAAAATCACTACCCAATAATCAATGTAACAGAATACAAAAGTAATTTAATCAAAAGTACGGTTATTATGAAGTGTTAATTATTTTGTTCTAGTCGGCGTGCAAAGAATATGATTGAAATTGAAATGTTCAGTTTATTCGAATGTAAAACATTATTACGATATTATTTCGACAGAAATGATAATATTGATGAAATGTAAAATTAGATAAGAATTATTGGGCACCTTTCTTGCCGGGTGGCACACTGTGTATAGATTTTATATCACAGGCTGCAACGCATGGAACGAAACGAGTTTGTTTCTCAAATCACAACCCAGATATTAAAAATACCAAACAAAAAAAAATAAGAATATTATAGTAGAGAAATGGAATTGAAATAAAAGCAGTTATAAAGATTCTCTTGTCTTCGCACAATGTTTATCTTCGGCTGTGATAATTTTCAGGATGAAACACTTCATCCTTATATTGCCCCAACTCAAGAACTAGATTTTTCCCACAATTTGTAATCAATTTCTTATCCCTATGTACCTCTTAAACTCAAGTGATGCTTCTGAATTGATTTTCAACAAAAAGAAATTTACTCTCTTGCGGTAAGTACTTAAGACATAAGTTTATAAATTATTATTTAACATTTATTGTTTTCATATATTGCACGCAAATAAAATACCACACTATCCATGCTTCTCAGTCGTTTGATTTTTAATCCAGTAGAAAATATACGTTAAGTTGATATTTTATTCCTTTGCATTTTCCTCCTCCTTATTTATGCTTTATTTCTGACGCAATTTAGTGTGACTGTGAAATACTATACGCATTAAATATGTATCATATTACATTCAAATAAATGTCATTTGGAATTCACTTTCTGTTCATGAACGACATAAATTTCTTAAGATGCCAGACAGTTACAAAGGAAACTTCTTTGCGAGCGTATATCTCAAAAAACCTACATGTTGACATACCAAATTGGGCCAAAGTGTCCTCATTTATCGTCGTATCCTATAAATAAACAGATTTATATATTTTGCGTCAAATAGTACCTACGTGCAAATCGTTTGTCAATATTTTTTCTTGATCGCGCAATGCCACCGATTTCGCTTCTCGCACATTCGACGCCTTTTATATATTTGTGTATTTTCACGATGCACAGCTTCTACCGTTTGCTAATTGCGTCAAACTTTGCTAAGAATGGTTAAATGAATCTAAAACGAAACCATCATGAAAATTCGAATAACTTCTTCTCGCTGTTCCGCGATAATTAGATCGTTTGTACGTATGGGAAATTTGTTTCAATTAACAAAACGCAACTATCAATTACAATTCCATGTTAGGATATATTATGGGAACGCAAACAGCATTTTCGTGTGAAATAAATATTAGTATTTTATTAACTGTATCTATATATAACGGGCAATTACTCAATAAATCCTAATTGAAATAATTAATCGCCATAAATGTGGGCCTTTAATTAGCGGATTATAAATAAATAATTAAATAAATATATTAAATTTAGTCAACATTATATATAGAATCCTGACTGCCAGAATGCAATATATTTCGATTGAGTAGATTTGCTCTATTACCAACTACAAAAATAATCCTCTTTTCCGGTTGTTGTTTGTTCCATAATATTGTTGATTTAAAATGTGAAACACGACAATTGTAATGGAATAATTTAGATACATGCATATTTATTTTAGCCGACAATCGAAGGTAAATGGGAAACATCGATTCCCGAAAAATTATTATATGAAAATCTTTCGGGCGCAATTCGGTTACATTTCTCATCGATGCTTCCTGATGTTATTGTCGAAACTCCCCATTCAAATGTTTGCTTTGGTGTAGAGGATAATTAAACATTTGTTATTGTAACATAATATTTTGCAGCACGCATTTATATTTATAATATAAACATTCATAATGGCTTTAAAAATGTTATAGCA